>JAIUJO010000792.1:85000-97500 GCA_023846275.1 Vanilla planifolia
TCTTATTCTTATTCTTCTTCCTCTTCTTCTGCTTCTTGTTTTTCTTTTTCTTCTTCTTCTTCATATTCTACTTCTTTGCCTTCTTCTTCTTCTTCTTCTTCTAATTCTTCTTCCACTTCTTCTTCTTATTGCTCTTCTTGTTCTTTTCCTTCTTCTACTTATCCTTCTAAATCTTCTTCATCTTTTTCTTCTTCTTCTTCTTCTTCTTCTTTTGCTTATTCTTCTTCTTGTTCTTCTTCTTCTTCCACTTTTACTTCTTCTTTTTCTTCTTCCTCCCTTCTTTTCCTTCTTCTCCTTCTTCTTTTTTTCTACATCTTCTTCTTCTTCTTCTTCTACAACTACTACTAATACTTCTTCTCCTCATGGTTCTTCTTCTCCATCTTCTTCATCTTCTTCATTTTCTTCTTCTTCTTCTTCTTATTCTTCTTCTTCTTCTTCTTCTTATTCTTATTATTATTATTCTTCTTCTTCATCTTCTTCTTCTTCTTATTTATCTTCTACTTCTTCTTCTTCCTCCTCCTCTTCTTCTTTTTGTTCTTCTTCTTCTTTTTCATCTTCTTCTACAACTTCCTCTAGCACTTCTTCTTCTTCTCCTCCTCTTCCTCCATCTCCTTCTTCTTCTTCTTCTTCTTTTTCACCTTTTTTTTCTATTTCTTCTGCTTCTCCTTCTTCTTCTTATTCTTATTCTTATTCTTATTCTTCTTCTTCTTCTTCAACATCTACTTCCTCATTTGATTTTTCTTCTTCTTCTTCATATTCTACTTCTTCATATTCTTCTTCATTTTCTTCTTCTTCTTCTTCTTCTTCTTCCCTTTCTTCTTCTTTTTTTCTTCTTCTTCTTCTCCTTCTCCCCGTTCTTCTTCTTCTTCTTCTTCTTCTTCCCTTTCTTCTTCTTCTTCTTTCCTTCTTCTTTTTCTTCTTCTCCTTCTCCCCCTTCTTCTTCTTCTTCTTCTTCTCCTTCTTCTTCTCCTTCTTCTCCTTCTTCTTGTTCTTCTTCTTCTTCTTCTTCTTCTTCTTCTTCTTTTTCTTCTTCTTCTACTTCTTCTCCTTCTTCTTCTTCTTCTTCTTCTTCTTCTTCTCAATCTTCTTCTTCTTCTTCATCTTCTTCTTCTCCTTCTTCTTTTACTTCATCATTATCTTAATCTTCTTCTCCTTCTTCTTCTTCTTTTTCTTCTTCTTCTTCTTCATCTTCTACTTTTTTTTCTTTTTCTTCTACTTCTTCTTCTTCTTATTGTTCTTCTACTTCTTCCTCTTCTTCTTCCAATTCACCTTCTCATTCTTTAACTTCTACTCCTTCTTCTTCTTCCTCTTCCTCTTCTTCTTCTTCTTCTTCTTCATCTTCTTCTTAATCTTTCTCTCCATCATCATCATCATCATCTTCTTCTTCTTCTACTAGTTCATCTTCTCCTCCTCCTCTTCCTCCTTCCATTTCTTCTTCTCCTTCTTCTTGTTCTTTTCTTTTTCTTCTTCTTGTTCTTCTCCTTCTTCTTGTCCTTCTAATTCCTATTATTATTATAAACTTCTTCTACTACTACTTCTTCTTCGACTTCCTCCTCTTCTCATTTTGCTTCTTCTTTTTCTTCTTCTTCTTCTTCTATTTCTTTTTACTCTTCTTCTTCTTTTTCTTCTTCTTCTTCTTCCCCTTCTTCTTACTCTTCTTCTTCTTCCTCCTCTTCCTCTTCTACTTCTTCTACTTCTACTACTTCTTCTTCTTCTCCTTCTCCTCCTTCTTCTTCTTCTTCTTCTTCACCTTCCTCTACTTCCTCTACTCCTTCTTCTTCTTCTACAACTTAATCATCATCATATTCTTCTTCTTCTTCTTCATCTTTATCTTCTTCCTCTTCTACTTCTTCTTCTTCCTCCTCCTCCTCTTCTTCTTATGTATCATAATCATCTTCTTCTTCTTCTTCTTCTCCTTTTTGTACATGTTCTTCTTCTTCTTTTGTCTTCCTCTTCTTCTTTCTTCTTCTTCTTCTTCTTCAACTTACTCATCATCATCATCATCTTCTTCTACTACTTCTTCTTCTTTTTCTTCTTCTTTCTAATCTTCTTCTTTTTCTTCTTCCACTTCTTCTACTTCTTCTTCTTCTACTCCTCCTCCTCCTTCTCTCACTCCTTCTTCTTCTTCTTCTACTTCCTACTCTTTTTCTTCTTCTTCTTCTTCTTCTTCTCCATCTTCTCCTTCTCCTTCATCTTCCTCTTCCACTTGTTCTTCTTGTTCTTCTTCTTCTTCTCCTTTTTCTTTTTCTTCTCCTCATTCTTTTTCTTCTTCTTCGTCTTCTTCTACTTCTTCTGATTCTTCTTCTTCTTCTTATTTCTCTTTCCCTTTTCATTTTTCTTTCTCTTCTTCTTATTCTTCTTCTTCTTCTTCTTATTCTTCTTCTTTTTCCTCTTCTTCTTCTTCCTTCTCTTCTTCTTCTTCTCTTCTTCTTCTTCTTTTTCTCCTTCTTCTTTCTTCATCATCTTGATTACTACTTCTACTTCTTTAAGTCCTTTTTCTTCTTCTTCTACTTCTTCTTCATCATCTTCTTCTTCTACTACTACAACTTCTTCATCTTCTTCTTCTTCCTCTACTTCTTCTTCTTCTTCATCTTCTTCTTCTTCTTCTTCTTCTTCTCCTCCTTCTCCTTCTTCTTTCTTCTTCTTCCCCTTCTTCTACTTCTTCTTCTTTAACTTCTTCTTCTTCTTTTTACTTTTCTTCTTCTTCTTCATCTTCTTCTTCTTCTTCTCCTCCTTCTTCTGCTTCTTCTTCTTATTATTATTATTCTTTTTCCTCCTCTTCTTCTTCTTCTTCTTGTTCTTCTTCTCCTCATTTCCCCCTTTTTCTTCTTCTTCTTCTTCTTTTTCTTCTTCTTCTTCTTCTTCTTCTTCTTCTTCTCCTTCTTCTTCTTCATTTTCTCCTTCTTCATCTCCTTCTTTCTCTTCTTCTTTGTCTTCTCCTTGTCCTTCTTCTCCTTCTTCTTCTTCTTTATCTTCTTCTTTTTCTCCCTTTTCACCTTTTTGTTCTTCTTCTTCTTCCTCCTCCTCCTCTTCTCATTTTTCTTCTTATTCTTCTTCTTCCTCTTCTTCTTCCCATTCCTCTTCTTCTTTTTCTTCTTCTTCTTCTTCCTCCTCTTTTCTTCTTCTTCTTCTTGTTCTTCTTCTTCTTCATCTTCTTATTCCTCCTCTTCTTCGTCTTTTTCTTCTTCTTCTACTTCTTCTTCTTCTTCTACTACTTCTACTCCTTCATCATATTCTTCTTCTTCGTCTTCTTCTTCTACTTTTTCTTCTTTTTCTACTTCTTCTTTTTCTTCTTCTTCTTCTTCCTCTTCATCTTCTTCTTCTTCTCCTTCTTCGTCTTTTTCTTCTTATTCTTCTTCTTCTTCTTCTTCTTCTTCTCATTTCTCTTTTTCTTCTACTTATTCTTTTTCTTCCTCTTCTTCTTCTTCTTCTTCTTCTTTTCCCTCTTCTTCTTCTTCTTCTTCTTCTTCTAATTCTTCTTCTTCTACTTCTTTTTCTTCTTTTTCTTCTTTTTCTTCTTATTCTTCTTCTAATTCTTCTTCTTCTGCTTCTTCTTCTTCTTCTTCTTCTTCTACCACTACTTCTTCTTCTTTTTCATTTTCTTTTTCTTCTTCTCCTTCTTCTTAGTTTTCTTCTTCTTCTTTTTATTTTTCTCTTCATCTTGCTCTTCTTCTTCCTCTTCTCCTCCTTCTAATTCTTATACTTCTTCTTCTACTTCTTCTTGTTCTTCTTCTTTTTGTTCTTTTTCTTCTTCTTCTTCTTCTTCTACTTTTACTTCTTTTTGGCCCTGTTCTTCTTCGTTTTGTTCTTCTTCTCCTTCTTCTTCTTCTCCATCTTCAACTTCTCTATTTTCATCTTCTCCTTCTTCTTCTTGCTCTTCTCCTTTTTCTTCTTCTTCTTCTTCTTGTTTTCTCTCTTCTTCTCCTTCATCTTGTTCTTTTATTCTTCTTCTTCTTCTTCTTCTTCTTCATCTTCTTCTTCTTCTTCTTCTTCTTCTTCTTCTTCTAATTCTTCTCTATTTTATTCTTCTTCTTATTCTTATTCTTCTTCTTCTTCTCCTTCTTCATTTTCTTCTTCTTCTTCTTCTTCTTTTTCTTCTCGTTCTACTTCTTCTTCTTCTTCTTCTTCATCTTCTTCTTCTTCATCTTCTTTTTCCTCTTCTTCTTCTTCTTCTTCTTCTTCTTCTTTCTCTTTTTCTTCTACTTCTTGTCCTTCTCCTCCTCCTTCTTCTTCTTCTTCTTCTTCTTCTTTATTATTAACCTTTTCTTCTATAACATCTTTTTAATTTTCTTCTTCTACTTCAACTTCTTCTCCTTCTTCATCATCATCAACATCTTCTTCTTCTTCTTCTTTCTCCTCTTCTTCAACTTCTTTTTCTTGTTCTTCTTCTTCTACTTCTACTTCTTCTTCTCTTGTTCATCTTCTTCTTCTTCTTCTTTTTCTTCTTCTCCTCCTTTTATTTCTCTTCTTCTTCTTATCCTTCATCTTCTTTTTATTTTTTTATTTCCTCTTCTCTTACAACTTCTTCTACTTCTCCTTCTTATTGTTCTTCTCCACCTTTTTCTTCTTCTTCTTCTTCTTCTTCTCCTTCTTCTTCTTCTTCTTCATTATTCTTCTTCAACATTTTTTTCTTCTTCTTGTTCTCCTTCTTGTCTTCTTCTTCTTCTTCTTCTTCCATCCCTCCTCCACCTCTAGTTCCTCTTCTTCTTCCTCTTCCCGTTGTTCTTCTTCTTCTACTTTTTCTTCTTCTTCTTCATCTTTTTCTTATTCTTCTTCCTTTTCTTCTTCTTCTTCTTCTCTTTCTTCTTCTTCTGGTTCTTCTTTTAATTCTTTTTTTTTCTTCCACTTCTTCTTTTTATTTTTCTTCTTTTTCTTCTTTCTCTTCTTCTTCTTCTACTACTTTTCCTTCTTCTTCTTCGTCTACTTCTTTTTCTCAATCTTCTTAAACTTCTTCTCCTTCTTTTTCTTGTTCGTATTCTTCTTCATCTTCTTCTTCATTTTCATCTTCATCTTCTGCTTATGCTTCTTCTTTTTCTTCATTTTCTTCTTGTTCTTCTTTTTCTTCTTCCTATAATTCTTTTGCTTCTTCTTTCTCTTCTTCTTGTTCTTCTTGATCTCCATCGACTACTATTTCGTTTCCTCCTCCTCCTCCTCCTAGTTCTTCTTTTTCTTCATTTTCTTCTTCTTCTTCTTCTTCTTCTTCTCCTCCTCCTCCCTCAACTTCTTCTTCTTCTCTTCTACCTCCTCCTCCTCCTCTTCTTCTTCTTCTCCTCCTCCATTTACTTCTTCTTCTCCTACTCCGCCTCCTTCTTCTTCTTTTTCTTTTTCTTCTTCCTCTTCTTCTTCTTCTTTTTCATCTTCTTCTTCTCCTCCTCCTTGTCCCTCTTCTTCTTCTTCTTCATATTCTTATTATTATTATTATTATTATTCTTATTCTTCTTTCCTCTTTTATTTCTTTGTTTTCTCCTTCTTTTTCTTCTCCTTCATCATCCTCTTCCTTTTCTTCTTCTTCTTATTCTTCTTCTTCTCCTCCTACTTCTTCTAATTCTTCTTCTTCTTCTTCTTCTTCTTCTTCTCCTTCTTCGTCTTCTTCTTATTCTTCTTCTTCTTCCTCCTCCTCCTCTTCTCTTTTTTCTTCTTCTTCTTCTTGTTCTTCTCTTCTTCTTCTTCATCTTCCCCTTCTTGATCTTCTTCCTCTTCCTCTTCTTCTTCTTCTTCTTCATCTCCGTCTTCCTCTTCTTCATCTTCTTTTCCTTCTTTTTTTTTGTCTTTTCTTCTTTTTCTTCTTCTTAAACTTCTTCTTCTTCTACTACTACTACTAATACCACTTCTGCTTCTTCTTCTTCATCTTTCCCTCCTCCTTCTTCCTCTTCTTCTTCATCGTCATCTTCTTCTTTTTTTCTTCTACTCCTTCTTCTCATTTTCCTTTTTCTTCTTCTTATTCTTCTTCTTCTAATTCTTCTTCTTCTTCTTTTTCTTCTTTTTCTTCATCTACTTTTTCTTCTTCATCTTCTTCTTCTTCTTCTTCCTCTTCCTCTTCCTCTTCTTCTTCTTCTTCTTCTTCTTATTCTTGTCTTTGCTCTTTTTCTTCTTCTTCTTCTTCCTCTTCTTCCGCTTCTTCTTCTTCTTCTTCCTCTTCTACATCTTCTTCCTCTTCTTCTTCTTCTTCTTCTTCCTCATCATATTATTATTATTATTATTATTATTATTATTATTATTATTAGTGTTATTACTATTATTATTATTTTTTACTGTTGTTATTATTATTATTCATCTTCCTTTTCTTCATCTTCTATACCTTCTTCTTCTTCTACTACTACTTCTTCATCTCTTTCTTCTTCTTCTTCTTCTTCACCTCCTCCTCCTCCTCCTCTGTCCTCCTCCATCTCTTTCTTCTTCTTCATCAACTTCTTCAACCTCTTCATCTTCTTCTTGTTCTCCTTCTTCTTCTCCATCTACTTTTGCTTCTCCTTCTTCTCCTTCTTCTACTTCTCCTTCTTCTTCTTCTTCTTCTCCTCCTTCCTTTTCTTCTCCCTATTCTTCTTCTTCTTATTCTACTTCTTCTACTACTACTTGTTCTTCTTATTCTTCTTTTACTTCTTTCATTTCTTCTTCTTCTTCTTTCTCTTCTTTTCTTCTTCCTCTTCTTCACCTTCTTCTTCTACTTCTTCTATTTATTCTTCCTCTAGTTCTCTGTCTACTTCTTCTTCTTCTTCTTCGTCTTCTTCGTCCTCTTTTTCCTCTTTTTCTTCTTCTTCTATTTCATGTTTCATCTAATTCTTGTTCTTCAAATTATTCTTCATCTTCTTCTTCCACCTCTTCTTCTTCTTCTTCTTCTTCTTCTTCCTCCCCTTCCTCTTCTTCTTCTTCTTCTACATCAACATCTTCTTCTTCTTTTTCTTCTTTTTTGTCTTCTTCTTCTTCTTCTTCTTCTTCTTCTTCTTCTGCTCTTGCTCCTTCACCGTCTTCTTCTTCTCCTCCATTTTCTCATTCTTCTTCTTCTTCTCCTTCTTCTTCTCCTTCTTATTCTTCTTCTTCTTCTTCTTCTTCTTCTTCTTCTTTCTCCTACTCTCTCCTCCTCTCTTCACATATTTTTTCTTCTTCTTCATCTTCTTCTTCTTCTTCTTCTTCTTCCCCTTCTTCTTGCACTTCTCCTTCTTCTTCTTCTTCTTCTTCTTCTCGTCCTTCTACTTCTTCTTTTTCTTCTTCTTCTTCTTCTTCTTCTTCATTTTCGTCTTCCTCTTCTTCTTCTTCTTCTTCTTCTTCATCTTCGTCTTCTTCTTCTTCTTCTTCTTTTACTACTACTTCATCATCATCATCAAAATCTTCTTCTTCTTCTTGTTCTTCTTCTTCTTCTTTTCTTCTTCTTCTTCTACTACTTCTTCTTCTTCTACCTCTTCTTCTTCTTATTGTTCTTCTTCTTCTTCTTCTTCTTCTTTCTTCTTCCTCTTTTTCTTTCTTCTTCTTCTTCTTCTTCAACATACAAATCACCATCAGCTTCTTCTTTTACTTCTACTTCTTTTTCTTTCTTCTTTCTCTTCTTCCACTTTTTCTTCTTCCACTTCTTCTTCTTCTTCTTCTTCTCCTCCTCCTCTTTCTCTCACTTCTTCTTCTTCTTCTAGTTCTTATTCTTCTTCTTCTTCTTCTTCACCTCTTTATTCTTCTTCTCCTCCTTCTTTCTCTACTTCTTCGTCTTCTACTTCTTATTCTTCTTCTTCTTCTTCTACCTCTTTCTCTTTCTCTTTTCATTTTTCTTTCTCTTCTTTTTGTTCTTGTTGTTCTTCTTCTTTTTCTTCTTCTTTTTCCTCTTCTTCTTCTTCCTCCTCTTCTTCTTCTTTTTCTACTCTTCTTCTTCTTCTCCTTCTCGTTCTTCTTTCTTCTTCATCTTCTTTTACTACTTCTTGTTCTTCTTTAGGTTCTTCTTCTTGTTCTTCTTCTTCTTCTTCTTCTTCTTCTTATTCTTCTTGTTCTTCTTCTTCTTTTTCTTCTTCTTCTTCTTATCCTCCTTCTTCTTTCTCCTTCTTCTTCTTCTTCTTTTTATTATTCTTCTTCCTCATTTTCTTCTTCTTCTTGTTCTCCTTCTTCTCCTCATTCCCCCAATTTTATTATTATTATTCTTCTTCTTGTTCTTCTTCTCCTTTATCTTCCTCTTCTTCTACTTCTTCTTCTTCTTCTTCTTCTCCTTCTTTTTCTTCTTCTTTTTCCTCTTCTTCCTCTTCTTCTTCTCTTCTTCTTCTTCTTCTTCTTCTTCTTCTTCTTTATCTTCTTCTTATTCTTCCTTTTCATCTTCTTCTTTTTCTTCTTCTTCTTCTTCTTCTTCCTTTTCTAATTTTTCTTCTTATTCTTCTTCTTCACCTTCTTCTTCCCATTCCTCCTCTTCTTCTTCTTCTTCTACTTCTACTTCTTCTTCTTCTTCTTCTTCTTCTTCTTCTTCTTTTTCCTCCTCCTCTTCTTCTTCTTCTTCTTTTTCTTCTTAATCTTTTCCTTTTTCTTTTTCTTATTCTTATTCTTCTTCTTCTTCTTCATCTTCTTCTTCTTCCTCTTCTTCTTCTACTTCTTCTTCTTCTTCTTCTTCTTCTTCTTCTATGTCTACTCCTTCATCATTTTGTTCTTCTTCTTCTTCTTCTACTTCTTTTTATTCTTCATCTTCGTCTTCTTCTTCTTCTTCTTCTTGGTCTACTTCTTCTTCTTCTTCTTCTACTTCTTCTTCTTCTTCTTCCTCTTCTTATTCTTCTTCTTCTCCTTCTTCATCTTCTTCTCCTTATTCTTTTTCTTCTTCTCCTTCTACTTCTTCTCATTATTCTTTTTCTTCTTCTTATTCTTCTTCTTCTTCTTCTTCTTCTTCTTCTTCTTTTGATTCTTCATCTTCTTTTTCTTGTTCTTCTTCTTCTACTTCTTCTTCTTCTTCTTCCTCTTCTTATTCATCCTCTTCTTCTTCTACTACTACTACTACTTCTTCTTCTTCTTCTTTTTCTTTCTCTTCTACTTTTTTGCCTTCTTTTTTATCTTTTTCTTCTTCTTTTTATTTTTCTTCTTCGTCTTCCTCTTCTTCTTGTTCTTCTCCTTCTTCTACTTCTTCTACATCTTCTTCTTATTCTTTTTTTTTCTTCTTCTTCTTCTTCTTCATCTTGTTCTTCTTCTTCTACTACTTTTTTGTCCTCTTCCTCTTCATTTTATTCCTTTTCTTCTCCTTCTTCTCCTTCTTCATCTACTACTTCTTTTTCTTCGTCTTCTCCCTCTTCTTCTTATTCTTCTTCTTCTTCTTCATCTTCTTCTTCTTCCTCTTCTTCTACTACTTCTTCTTCTTCTTCTTCTTCTTCTATGTCTACTCCTTTTTCATCATTTTGTTCTTCTTCTTCTTCTTCTACTTCTTTTTATTCTTCATCTTCTTCTTCTTCTTCTTCTTCTTCTACTTCTTCTTCTTCTTGTTGTTCTACTTCTTCATCTTCTTCTTCTTCTACTTCTTCTTCTTCTTCTTCCCCTTCTTATTCTTCTTCTTCTCCTTCTTCATCTTCTTCTCCTTATTCTTCTTCTTCTGCTTCTTCTTCTTCTTCTCATTATTCTTTTTCTTCTTCTTATTCTTCTTCTTCTTCTTCTTCTTCTTCTTTTGATTCTTCATCTTCTTTTTCTTGTTCTTCTTCTTCTACTTCTTCTTCTTCTTCTTCTTCTTCCTCTTCTTATTCATCCTCTTCTTCTACTACTACTACTACTTCTTCCTCTTTTTCTTTCTCTTCTACTTCTTCGCCTTCTTTTTTATCTTCTTCTTCTTTTTTTTTTCTTCTTCGTCTTCCTCTTCTTCTTGTTCTTCTCCTTCTTCTACTTCTTCTAAATCTTCTTCTTATTCTTTTTCTTCTTCTTCTTCTTGTTCTTCTTCTTCATCTTGTTCTTCTTCTTCTACTACTTTTTTGTCCTCTTCCTCTTCTTTCTATTCCTTTTCTTCTCCTTCTTCTCCTTCTTCATCTACTACTTCTTTTTCTTCAACTTCTCCCTCCTCTTCTTATTCTTCTTCTTCTTCTTTTCCCCCTTCTTCTTCTCCTTCATTTTCTTCTTTTTCTTCTTCTTCTTCTTCTTCTTCTTCTACTACTACTACGACTTATTCTTCTTCTTCTTCTTCTTCTTCTTAATTTTCTTCTTCTTCTAGTTCTTCTTTTTCTTCTTCATCTTCTTCTTCTTTATTCTAAACTTTTTCTTCTACTACATCATTTTCATTACCTTCTTCTACCTCAACTTCTTCTTCTTCTTCATCATCATCATCATCTTCTTCTTCCTCTTCTTCTTCTTCTTCCTCCTCCTGTAATTCTTCTTCTTCATCCACTTCTTACTCCCCTTTTTTCTTCGACTTCTACTTCTTCTTCTACTTCTAATTCTGCTTCTTCTTTCTCTTCTTCTTCTTTTTTCTTGTTCTTCTTCTACTACTTCTACTTCTTCTTCTTATTCATCATCATCTTCTTCTGCTTCTTCTTCTTCTTCTTCTGTTTCTTCTTCTTCTCCTTCTCCTTCTTTTACTTCTTCTTCTTCTTCTCTATCTTCTTCTTCTTCTTCTTCTTCTTCTTCTATATTATTTTCTTCTTCTTCTTCTCCTTCTTGTCTTCTTCATCTTCTTCTTCTTCTTCCTCTTCTTCTTTCTCCTGCTCCTCCTTTACTTGCACTTCTTGTTCCTCTTTCCACTCTTCTACTTCTTCTATTACTTCTTCTTCTTCTTCTTCGTATTCTACTTCTTCTTCTTCTTCTTCTTCTTCTTCATCTTCTTTTTCTTCTTCTTCTTCTTCTCCTCCTCCTTTTAATTCTTCTTCTCCTCCTTCCTCTTCTTCCTCTTCTTCTTCTTCCTCTTTCTCCTCTTCTTCTCCTCCTCCTTCTCCATCTTCTTCTTCTTATTGTTCTTCTGCGTCTTCTTCTTCTTCTTCTTCTTCTTTTCTCTTCTACTTCTTCCTATTCTCCTTCTTTTTCTTCTCCTTCATCTTCCTCTTCCATTTCTTCTTCTTATTCCTATTCTTCTCCTTCAACTTCTCCTTCTTCTTCTTCTTCTTCTTCTTCTTTTTCTTCTTCTTCTTCTTCTTCTCCTTCTCATCTTCTTCTTCTTATTATTCTTCTTCTTCTAATTCTTCTTCTGCTTCCTCCTCCCCCTCTTCTGCTTTTTCTTCTTCTTGTTCTACTCTTCTTCTTCTTCTTCTTCCCTTCTTCTTATTTTTCTTCTTCTTCTTCTTCTTCTTCTTCCTCCTCTCCTTCTTCTTCTTCTTCTCCTTCTTCTTCGACTTCTTCTTTGTCTTCTTCTTTTTCGTCTTCATCTTCCTCTTTTTCTTCTTCTTCAACTTCTTCTTCTTTTTCTACTACAACTATTACCACTTCTTCTTCTTCTTCTTCTTCCCTCCTTTTCCTACTTCTTCTTCATCTTCTTCTTCTACTTCTTCATCTTCTTCAACTTCTTCTTCTTTTTTTCTATTACTCCATTTCTTCTCATTTTTCTTTTTCTTCTACATATTCTTCTTCTTCCAATTCTTCTTCTCCTTCTTCTTTTCTCTCTTCTTCATCTGCATCTTCTTCTTCTTTTTCTTCTTCTTCTTTTCTTCTTCCTCTTCTTCTTCTTCTTTTGTTTACTCTTTTTCTTCTTCTTCTTCTTCTTTTTCTTCCTCTTCTTCTTCTACTTCTTCTTCTTCTTCTTCTTCTTCTTCTTCTTCTTCTTTTTCTTCTTCTTCTACTACTACTACAACTACTTCTTCTTCCTCTTCTTCATCTTCTTCCTCTTCTTCTTCTTCTTCGACTTCTTCTTCTTCCTCAACTTCTTATTATTATTATTATTATTATTAGAATTATTACTATTATTAATATTATTATTCTTATTATCATTGTTAATGTTATCATTATTAATATTTTTCTTCCTCTTCTTCAACTTCTTCTCCTTCTTCTTCTTCTTCTATTACTTCTTCTTCATCTCTTTCTTCTTCTTCTTCTTCTTCTTCTTCTTCTCCTCCTCCTCCTGCTCCTCCTCCCCCCTCCTCCACCTCTTGCTTCTTTTTCTTCTTCTTTTTCTTCTTCTTCATCTTCTTCTTCTTCTTCTTCTTCTTCTTCTGCTACTCCTTCAACCTCTTCATCTTCTTCTTCTCCTCCTTCTTCTTCTCCTTGTTCTTTTGCTTCTTCTCCTTCTTCTCCTTCTTCTTCTTCTTCTTCTTTTTCTTGTTCTTCTTTTTCTCTTTCTCCTTCTTTTTCTTCTCCTTGTTCTTCTTCTTCTTATTCTTCTTCTTCTGCTACTACTTGGTCTTCTTCTTCTTCTTCTTCTTCTTCCTATTCTTCTTTTTCTTTTTCTTCTTATCTTCTTCTTCTTCTTCTACTTCACCTTCTTCTTCTTCTACTTCTTCTATTTATTCTTGTTCTACTTCTCCTTCTTCTTCTTCTTCTACTACTACTACTACTACTTCTTCTTCTTCTTCCTCTTTTTCTTCTTCTTCTTCTTCTTCTTCTTCTTTTTCTTCTTCCTTTTCTTCTTCATCTTGAATTTCTTGTTT
>JAIUJO010000792.1:112500-115000 GCA_023846275.1 Vanilla planifolia
CTCCTCCTTCTTCTCCTTCTTCTTCTTCTTCTTCTTCTTCTTCTCCTTCTTCCTATTCCTCTTCTTCCTCTTCTTTTTTTCATCATCATCTTCTTCAGCTTCTTCTTCTTCCATTTCTTCTCATTTTTCTTCTTCTTCCACCTCCTCTATTTATTCATATTCTTCTTCCTCCTCTTCTTCCTTTTCTTCTTCTTCCTCTTCTTCTTCTTCTTCTTCCTCTTCTTCTTCTTTTTCTTGTTCTTCTTCTTCTTCTTCCTCTTCTTCTTCTTCTTCTTCTTCTTCCTCTACTTCTTTTTCTTCTTCTTCTTCTTCCTCTTTCTTCTTCTTGCTCTTCTTCTTCAACTTCTTTTTCTTCTCCTTCTTATTTTTCTTCTTGTTCCTCTTCTTCTTCTTCTTCTTCTTCCTCTTCTTCCTCTTCTTCCTTTTCTTCTTCTTCTTTTTCTTCTTCTTCTTCTTCTTCCTCTTCTTCTTCTTTTTCTTTTTCTTCATCTTCTTTTTCCTCTTCTTCTTCTTCTCCTTCTTCTTCTTCCTCTACTGCATCTTCTTCTTCTTCTTCTTCTTCATCATCTTCTTCTTCTTCTTCTCTTTCTTCTTCATCTTCTTCATCTTCATCTTCTTATTCCTCTCTTTCTTCTTCTTCTTCTTCTCTTTCTTCTTCTTGCTCTTCTTCTTCTTCTTCTTCTTTTTCTTATTCTTTTTCTTCTTCTCCTTCTTATTCTTCTTCTTCTTTTTCTTCCTCTTCCTCTTCTTCTTTTCCTTCCACACCTTCGAATTTTTCTTCTTCCTCTTCTTCTTCTCCTTCTTCTGCTTCTCTCACTTCTACTTCTTCTTGTTATTCTTCTTATTCTTCTTCTTCTTCTTCTTCTCAATTTTAATATTCTTCTTCTTTTTGTTGTTCTTCTTCTTCTACCTCTTCTTCTTCTTCTTCTTCTTCTTTTTCTTCTTCCTCTTCTTCTACTTCTTCCTCTTCATCTTCTTCTACTTCTTCCTCTTATTCTTCTTCTTCTTCTTCTTCCTTTTCTTTTTCTTCTTCTTCCTCTTTTTCTTCTCCTTCCTCATCTTCTTGTTTTTCTTCTTCTTCTTCTTCTCTTTCTTCTACTTCTTCTTCTTATGATTCTTCTTCTCCTTCTTGTTCTTTGTCTTCTTCTTCTTCTTCTTCTTTGATTTATTCTTCTTCTTGTTCTTCTTCTTCTCTTTCATCTTCTTCTTCTTCAACCTCACCTTTTCTCTACTTTTTTTTTCATATTCTTCTTCTTCTACTTCTTCTTCTTCTTCTTCTTCTTCTCTTTCTTCTTCTTGTTGTTCTTCTTCTTCTAATTCTTCTTCTTTGCCTACTACTTCTTCTTATTCTCTATCTTCTTCTTCTTCTCCTTCTTCTTTTTCTTCTTTTTCTTCTTCTTCTCCTTCTTCTTCTTCTTCTTGTTCTAGTCCGTCTACTTCTTTTTCTTCATCTTCTTCAACTTCTTCTTCATCGTCTTCTTCTTCTTCTTATTTGCCTTCTTCTTCTTCTTCATTTTTTGTTTCTTCTTCTTCTTCTTCTTCTCGACCTCATCCTCCTCCTCCTTCTTCTTCTTCTTCCACTTCTTCTTCTTCTTCTTCATTCTCTTCTTCTTCTTCTTCTTCTTCTTCTTCTTCTACTTTTACTTCTTCTTTTTCTTCTTCTTCTTCTTCTTCTTCTTCTCCTAGTCCTCCTTCTTCATCTCTTTTTTCTTCTTCTCTTCCCCCTTCTTTTGCTTCTTATTCTTCCTCTTCTTCTTCTTGTTCTCCTTCTTTTTATTCTTCTCCATCTTCTTCTTCTTGCTTTCCTTCCTCTTCCTCTTCTTTTTCATTATGATGATCATCATCATCATGTTCTTCTTCTTCTTCTTCTTCCTCTTCTTCTTCCTCCTCCTCTTTCTCTTGCTCTTCTTCATCTTCCTTTCCTTATTCTTCTTCTTAAAATTTTTCTTCCCCTTCTTCTTCTTCTTGTTCTACCTCTCCTCCTCCTTCTCCTTCATCTTCATCCTTTTCCTCTTCTTCTCCTTCTCTTTCTTCTTCTTTTACATCTTCTTCCTCTTCTTCTTCTACTTTTTCTTCTTCTTCTCCTCCTTCTTCTTTTTCTTCTTTTTCTTCATCATCTTCTTCTACTTTTTCTTCCTCTTCTTCTTCTTCTTCATCTTCCTCAACTTATTCTCTTTCTTCTTCTCGCTATTCGTTTTCTTCTTCTTCTTCCTCATTTTCTTTTTCTTGCACTTCACCTCCTCCTTCTGCTCTTCCTCCCCCTTCTTCTTCTACCACTTCTTCTTCTTATTCTTCTTCTCCTCGTTCTTCTTCTTGTTCTTCTTCTTCTTCTTCTTCTTCCTCCACCTCTTCTTCTTCTTGTTGTTCTTCTTCTTCTTCTTCCTCTCCTTCTTCTTTTTTTCTTCTTCTTCTACTACTTCTACATCTTCTTCTTCATCTTCTTCTTTTTCTTCTTCTCTTCCTTCTTCTTCTTCTCTTTCCTCTTCTTTTTCTTCTTCTT
>JAIUJO010000792.1:122500-125000 GCA_023846275.1 Vanilla planifolia
TTCTTCTTATTCCTCTTATTCTTGTTCTCCTTCTTCTTCTTCTTCTTCTTCTTCTTATTTCTCCACCTCTTTTTCCTTTTCTTATTATTCTTCTTCTTCATCTTCTTCTTCTTCTTCTCCTTCTTCCTCCTCCTCTTGTTCTTCTCTTTTTTCCTCTTCATCTTCTTCTTCCACTTCTTATTATTATTCTTCTTCTTCTTCCTTTACCACTTCTTCTTCTACTTCTTCTTCTTCGTCTTCTTCTTCTTCTTCTTCGTCTTCTTCCTCTTCTTCTTCTTCTTTTTCTTCCTCCTCCTCCTCTTCTTCTTCTTCTTCTCCTTCTCCTTCTTCTTCTTCTTCTTCTTCTTCCTTTTCTTCTTCTCCTTCTTTTCTTATTTTTCATATTCTTAATCAACTTCATCTTCTTCTTCTTCCTGTTTTTGTTTTTCTTCTTAACCTCCTCTTCAACATCTCCTACTTCCTCTTCTTCCCCTACTTCTTCTTCTTCTTCTTCTTCTTCTTCTTTTTATTCTTTTGCTTCATGTTTTGGTTCTTCTCATTCTTCTTCTTCTTCTTCTACTACTTCTTCTTCCACTTATTCATCATCATCATCTTCTTCTTCTTCTTCAGCATCATTATCATCATCATCTTCTTATTCTTCTTCTTCTTCATCATCATCTTCTTCTTCTTCTACTTCTTCCAAATCCTCATCATCTTCTTTTTTTCCTTATTCTTCTTCTCCTTCTTCTTCCTCTTCTTCTTCATCTTGTTTTCTTTTCCAACTTCTCAATTTTATTCTTCATATTCTTCTTATTCTTGTTCTTGTTCTTGTTCTTCTTCATCTTCTTCTTCTACTTCTCCTTTTATTTCTTACTCTTCTTCTTCTTCTTCTTCTTCCTCCTCCTCTTCTTCTTCTTCTTCTTCTTCCTCTTTTTCTTCTTCTTCTTCTTCTTCTTCTTCTTCTTCTTCTTTCTCTTCTACTTCTTCTTCTTCTTCTTCTTCCTCTTCTTCCTCTTCTTCTTCTTCTTTTTCTTCTTCTTCTTCTTCTTCTAATTTTTCTTCATCTTATGATTCTTCTTCTTCGCCTTCTTCATCATTGGCTACATCTTTTCTTCTTCTTCTTCTACTACTACTACTACTTTTTATTCGGTTTATTATTCTTCTTCTTCTTCTTCTCTTTAATCTTCTTCCTCTTCATCTTTATCTTTTTGTTCTTCTATTTCATATTCTTCTTCTTCCACTTCTTATTCTTCTTCTTCTTCTCTTTCTTCTTCTTCTTCTTCTTCTAACACTTCTTCTTTTTCCACTTCTTCTTCTTCTCCTTCTCTATCTTCTTCTTCTTCTTCTCCTTCTTCTTTTTCTTATTTTTCTTCTTGTTCTTCTTCTTCTTCTTCTTCTTTTGCTTCTTCTTCTTCTACTTTTTTCTTCATCTTCTTCAATTTCATCTTCTTCTCCATCTTCTTCTTGTTTGCCTTCTTCTTCTTCTTATTCTTCTTTTCCTTCTCTTCCACATTCTTCTTCTTCTTCTTCTTCCACTTCTTCTTCATCTTTCTCTTCTTCTTCTTCTTCTTCTTCTGCTTCTACTCCTTTTTCTTCTTCTTCTTCTTCTTCTTCTTCTTCTTCTCCTCCTTCTTCTTCTTCTCTTTCTTCTTCATCTCCTTCTCCTCCTTCTTTTACATCTTCTTCTTCTTCTTCTCATTCATCTTCTTCTTATTCTTCTTCTTCTTCTTCTTCTTTTTCTTCTTCTTCTTCTTTTTCTATTTCTTCTCATTTTTCTTCTTCTTCCTATTCTTCCTCTTCTTCTTATTCTTCTACTTCTTCTTCTTCATTTTCTTCTTCTTCTTCTTCTACTACTACTACTATACTACTACATCTTATTGTTCCTCTTCTTCCTCTTTCTCTTCTTCATCTTCTTCTACTTCCACTTCTTCTTCTTCTTCTTCTTCTTCTTCCTCTTCTACGTCTTCTTCTTCTTCTTCTTCCTATTCTCCTTCCTTATCTTCTATTTTTCTTCTTCTTCTTCTTCTTCTTGTCATTCGGTTTCTTCTTCTTCTTCTTCTTCCTATTCTCCTTCCTTATCTTCTGTTTTTCTTCTTCTTCTTCTTCTTCTTGTCATTCAGTTTCTTCTTCTTCTACTTTTTGTTCGCCTTCATCTTCTTCTTCCTCATCTTTTTGTTCTAATTCTATTTCATACTCTTCTTCTTTTTCTTCTTCTTCTTCTTCTCTTTCTTCTTCTTTTTCTTCTTCTTATTCTAATTCTTTTTCTTCTTCCACTTCTTCTTCTTCTCTATCGTCTTCTTGTTCTTCTTTTTCTTTTTTCTTATTTTTCTTTTTCTTCTTCTTCTTCTCCTTCTTTTGCTTCTTCTTCTTCAACTTCTTCTTCCTCTCCATCTTCTTTTTGTTCACCTTCTTCTTCTTCTTCATTTTCTTGTTCTTGTTCTTCTTTTTCTACTTCTTCTCCTCCTCCTCCTCCTCCTCCTTCTTCCTCTTCATCTCCTTCCACTTCTTCTTCTTCGTCTTT
>JAIUJO010000792.1:140000-148448 GCA_023846275.1 Vanilla planifolia
CCTCTTCTTCTTCTTCTTCTTTTTCCTCTTAATCTTCTTCTTCATCCTCCTCTTCTTCTACTTCTTCTTCTTCTTCGTCTTCTTCTTCTTCTTCATCTCCTTCTCCTTCTTCTTTTATTCTTCTTCATCTTTTCTTCTTCTTCTTCTTCTTCTTCTTCTTCTTTTTCTTCTCCTTCCTCTTCTTCTTCATCTTTTTCTTCTTCTCCTCCTTCTTCTCCTTCTTCTTCTTCTTCCTTTTCTTCCCCCAATTCTTTTTTTTCATCTTCTTCTTCTTCTTCTTCTTCTTCTTCTTCCACCTCCTCTACTTCTTCTTCTTCCTCCTTTTCTTCCTCTTCTTCTTCTTCTTCTTCTTCTTCCTCCCCTTCTTCTTTTTCTTTTTCTCCTTCTTCATCTACTTTCTCCACCTCCACTTCTTCTTCTTCTTCTTCATAATCTTCTTTCTTCTTCTCTTTCTTCTTCTTCTTCTTCTTCTTCTTCCTCTTCTTCTTGTTCTTCTCCTTCCACTTCTTCTTCATCTTCTCCTTCTTCTTCTCCTTCTCCACCTTCTTTTTCTTCTTGTTCTTCGTCTTCTTCTTCTTCTTCTCCTTCTTCTTCTTCTTCATCATCTTCTTCTTCTACTTCTCCTACTTGTCTTCTTCTTCTTCTTCTTCTTCTTCAACATCCTCATCTTTTTGTTCTTTTTCATATTCTTCTTCTACTTTGTCTTCCTTCTCTTCTTCTTCTTCTACCATTTCTTCCTTCTCTTCTCCTTCTTCTTCTTCTTCAACTTCTACATCCTCTTTTACTCCTTCTTTTACTTCTCCTTCTTCTATTTCTTGTCCTTCTTCTTCTTCTTCTTCTTCTTCTTCTATTACTTCTTCTTTTTCTTCTTCTTCTTCTTCTTCTTCTTTATATTCTTCTTATTCTTCTTGTTCAACTTCTTCTTCTAATCCTCCTCCTCCTCCTTCTACTTCTTCTTCTCCTTCTTTTACTTCTTCCTCTTCTTCTTCCTCTTCTTCTCCTTCTCTTCAACTTCTTCTTCCACTTCTTCTTCTTCTTCTTCTTCTTCTTCTTCTCTTTCCTCATCTGCTTCTTTCATTCTTCTTCTTGTTCTTCTTCTTCTTGTTGTTGTTGTTCTTCTTCTTCTCTTTCTTCTTCTTCTTCTCCTTCTACCACTTCTTCCACTTCTTCTTCTTCTTCTTCTTCAGCATCATTATCATCATCATCTTCTTCTTCTTCTTCTTCTTCATCATCTTCTTCTTCTACTCCTTTATAACCATCATCATCTTGTTCTTCTTTTTCTTATTCTTCTTCTCCTTCTTCTTCCCCTTCTTCTTCATCTCTTATTCTTCTTCTTCTTCTTCTCCTTCCTCTTCTTCTTTCTTCCTCCTCTTCTTCTTCTTCTTCTTCTTCTTCTTCCTCTTCTTTTTCTTCATCTTCTTTGCTTCTTTTTCTTCTTGTTCTTCTTCTTCTTTGTCTTCATCTTCTTCTCCTTCTTCTTCTTCATCTTCTCCTTCTTCTTCTTCTTCTTCTTCTTTCTTTTTCTTCTTCTTTTTGAGCTTCTTCTTCTTCTTCTTCTTCTTCCACTTCATCTTCTTCTTCTTTAACTTCTTCTTCATCTTCATCTTCTTCCACTTCTTCTTCCTCTTTCTCATCCTCTTCTTCTTCTTCCACTTCTTATTCTTCATCTTCCTCTTCCTCGTCGTTGTCTTCTTCTTCTTCTACTTCTTCTGCTCTTCCTCCTCCTTCTTCGTCTCCTTCTTCTTCTTCTTATTCTTCTTAACCTTCTTCTTCTTCCTCTTCTTCTTCTCCTTCTACGTCTTCTTTTTCTTCTTCTTCTTTTTCTCATTCTTCTTCTTCCTCTTCCTCCTGTTATTCTTCTTCTTCTTCTTCTTATTCCTCATCTGCTTCTACCTCTTCTACTTCTTCTTCTTCTTCTTCTTCTCTTTCTACATCTTCTTCTTTTTCTCCTTTTCTTCTTCTTCTCCTTCCTCTTCTACTTCTTCTGTTTCCTTTTCTACTCCTTCTTCCACTCTTTCTTCTTCTTTTCCTTTTTATTTTTCTTCTTCTTGTTATTCTAATACTTCTACTTCTTCTTCTACTTGTTCTTCTCCTTCTTCTTCTTCCCATTTTTCTTCTTCTTATTGTTCTAATTCATCTCCTGCTTCTTCTTCTTCTTCCTCGTATTCCTCTTCATTATGTACTACTAGTACTTCTTCACATCCTCCTCTTTTTTCTTGTTCTTCTTCTTCATCTCCTTCATAATCATCATCATCATCATTTTCTTCTTCTTCTTCTTCTTCTTCTACTTCTCCTTCTTCTTCTTCTTCTTCTTCTTCTTCTTCTTCTTGTCCTTCTTCTCCCTCTTCTTCTTTGTGTTCTTCTTCTTTTTCTTCTTCTTCTTCATCTTCATCTTCTTGCTCTTGTTCTTCTTCTTCTTCTTCTACCTCTTCTACTTCTTCTTCTTCTTCTTCTCCTTCCTCTTCTTCTACTTCTACTTCTATTTTTTTTCTTTTCCTTCTTCTTCTTCTTCTTCCTCTTTGTTCTTCTCCTCCTCCTCCTTCTTCTTATTGTTATTCTTCTACTTCTTGTTCTTCTACTTCTACTCCTTCATCTTCTTCTTCTTCTTCTACTTCTCAATTTTCTTCTTCTTCTCCTCCTCGTTTTTCTTCTTCTTCTTCTTCTACTTCATGTCCTACGTATTCTTCTTGTTTGTCATCATCATGTACTACTAGTACTTCTTCTCCTCCTTTTTCTTTTTCTTCTTTAACTACTTCATAATCATCATGATCATCATCATTTTCTTCTTCTTCTTCTTCTTCTTCTTCTTCTACTTCTTCTCCTCCTTATTCTTCATCATCTTCTTCTTCTTCTTTTGGTCATTGTTCTTCTCCCTCTTCTTCTTCGACTTCTCCTTTTTCTTCTTCTTCTTCTTCATCATCATCTTCATCTTCTTCTTCTTCTTCTTCTTCTTCTTCTTCTTTGTTTTCTTCTTCTTCTTCTTCTTCCTCTTGATCCTCATCCTTTTGTTCTTCTTCTTTTTCAATTTATTCTTCTACTTCATCTTCTTCTCCTTCTTCTTATCATTCTTCTACCATTTCTTCCTCCTCTTCATCATCTTCTTCTTCCTCTTCTACCTTTTCTTCTTCTTCTTCTTCTCCTTCTTCCTCCTCTTCTTCTTCTTTTTCTTCTTATTCTTCTTCTTCTTCTTCTTCTGCTTCTACTTCAGCTTCTTCTTTTTGTTTTTCTACTGCTCCTTCTACTTCTTCTACTTCTTTTTCTTCTAAATCTTTTTATTCTTTTTCTTCTTTTTTATCTTTTTCTTTTTCTTCTTCTTCAACGTCTTCTTCTCCTTCTCCTCATCCTTCTTTGTCTACTTCTTCTCCATCTTTTTTACTTCTTCCTCTTCATCTTCCTCTTCTTCTTTTCCTTCTTTCTCCTCCTCCTCTTCTTCTTCTTCTTCTCCTTCATTGTCTACTTTTTCTGTTCTTCTTGTTATTCTTCTTCTTCTTCTTCTTCTTCTTCTCTTCCATTGTAACTACTTCTTGTTATTCTTCTTCACCTTCTTCTTCTTCTTATCTTTCTAGCTCTTCTTCTTCGCTTTCTTCTTCTTCTTGTTCGCCCTCTACCTCATTTTCTTTTTCTCCTTTTTCTTCTTCTACCTCCTCCTCTTATACTTGATCTCCATTCTCTTCTTTTTCTTCTCCATATTCTTCTTCTTCTTGTTCTACTTCTTCCTCTTCGTCTTCTTCAACATCTTCTTTGTCATCTTATTCTTTTTCTTCTTATTTTTTTTCTCATTTTTCTTCTTCTTCTTCCTTTTATTATTCTTCTTCTTCTTCATCTTCTTCTTCTTTTTCTTCTTCTTCTTCGTCTTCTTCTTCTTCTTCTTCCTCCTCTTCCTCTTCCTCTTCTTCTTCTTTTATTTCTTCTTCATCTACTTCTTCTTCTACTTCTTCCTCTTCCTCCTCTAATTATTTTTCTTCTACCTCTTCCTCTTCTGCTACTACTTCTTCTTCTCCTTCTTCTTCTTATTCTTGTTCTTCTTCTTCTTCTCTTTCTTCTTCTTCAACTTCTGCAACATCTTCTTCTTCTTCTTCTTCTTCAACTTCTTCTTCATCTTCTTCTTCTACTTCTTCTTCTTCATCTTCATCTTCTTATTATTATTATTAATATTATTATTATTATTATTATTCTTCTTCTTCTTCTTCTTCTTATCTTTCATATTCTTAATCTACTTTTTCTTCTTCCTCTTTTTGTTTTTCCTCTTCTACATCCACTTCTTCTTCCTCTTCCCCTTCTTCTCCTTCTTCTTCTTCTGCTTCATGTTCTTATTCTTCCCCTTCTTCTTCTTCTTCTTCTTCTTCTTCTTCTACTTCTACTTCTTCTTCTTATACCTTTTCTTCATCAACATCATCATCGTCATCTTCTTCTTCTTGTTCTTCATCATCATCACCATCTTCTTCTTATTCTTCCTCTACTTCTTCGTCATCATATTCTTCTTCTTCTTCTTCTTCTTCTTCTTCTTCTCCTTCTTCATTTTTTTCTTCTCCTTCTTTTTCTTCTTGGTCTTCTTCTTCTTCCTCCTCTTCTTCTTCTTCTTCATCTTCTTCTTCATCCTCTTCTTCTTCTCCTTTCTTTTTCTTCTTCTTCTTCTTCTTCAGCCTCTTCTTCTTCTTCTTATTCTTCTTCAACATCTTCTTTTCTTTTTTGTGTTCTTCTACTTCTTCTGTTCTTCTTCTTCTTCATCTTCTTCTCCTTCTTCTTCTTCTTCTACATCTTCTTCTTCTTCTTCTTCATCTTCTTCCTCTTCTTCTACTTCTTCTTCTTATTCATTTTCTTCTTGTTGTTGTTCTTGTTCTTCTTCTTCTTCTACTTCTTGTTCTGCTTCTTCCTTCTTCTTCTTTTTCTTCTTTTACTTCTTCTTCTTATTATTATTATTCTTCTTCTTCATCATCATCATCTTGTTCTTCTTCTTCTTCTTCTTCTTCCTCTTCTTCCTCTCCTTCTTCTTCCTTTTCTTCTTATTCTTCTTCTTCTTCTTCTTCTTCTTCTTATTCTTATCCTTATTCTACTTCATCATGTTCCTCTTATTCTTTTATTTCTCCTTCTTCTTGTTCTTCTTCTTCTTCTTCTTCATCTTCCTCCTCCTCTTTTTCTTCTTCTTCTTCTTCTTCTTCTACTACTTTTACTTCTTCTTCTGCTTCCTCTTCTTCTTCTTCTTCCTCTTCTTCTTCTTCATCTCCATCCTCTTCTTCCTCTTCTTCCCCCACTTCCTCTTTTCATCATCATCATCATCTTCTTTTACTTCTTCTTCTTCTTCTTCTTCTTCTTCCACCTCCTCTACTTCTTCTTCATCCTCCGCATCTTCCTCTTCCTCTACTTCTTCTTCTCCTTCTTCTTCTTCTTCTTCTTCTTCTCCATCTTGTTCTTTCTCTTCTCCCCCCGATTCCATTTTTCATCATCATTATCTTCTTCTTTTACTTCTTCTTCTTCTTTTTCTTCTTCTTCTTCTTTTTCCATCTCCTCTACTTCTTCTTCCGCTTCTTCCTCTTCTTCAACTTCTTCTTATTCTTCTTCACCTTCTTGTTCTTCTTCTTCTTCTTATTCTTCTTCCTCCTCTTCTTCTTCTTCTTTTTCTTCTGCTTCTTCTTCCTCCACATCCACTTCTTCTTTTTCTTCTTCCTTTTCTTCTTCTATTTCTTCTTCTCCTACTTTTTCTTCTTTTTCATAATCATCTTCTTCTTCTTCTGTTTCTCCTTCTTCTCTTTCTTCTTCTTCATCTTCTTCTTCTTCATCTGCTTCTTCTTCTACTTGTTCTTCTTCTTCTTCTCTTCCTCTTCTTCTTCTTCTTCTTGTTCATCTTCTTCATCTCGTTCTTCTTCTTCTTCTTCTTGCTCTCCTTTTCCTAATTTTCCTTCCACATTTTCTCCTTTTTCATCTTCTTCATTTTTTCTTCTTCTTCTTCTTCTTCTTCTTCTTCCTCTTCTTCTTCTTTTTCTTCTTCTTCCTCATCTTCTTCTTCTTCTTGCACTACTACTACTTTCCCTTCTTGTTCTACTTCTTCTACTTCTTTTTCTTCCTCATCTTCATCATCATCTCCGTCATCATCATCAGCTTCTTCTTCTTCTTCTTCATCCTTTTCTACTTCTTCTTCTTCTTCCTCTTCTTCTTCTTTTTCTTCTTCTTCCTCATCTTCTTCTTCTTCTTGCACTACTACTACTTTTCCTTCTTGTTCTACTTCTTCTACTTCTTTTTCTTCCTCATCTTCATCATCATCTCCGTCATCATCATCTGCTTCTTCTTCCTTTTCTTCTTCTTCTTCTTCTTCCTTTTCTTCTTCTTTTTTTACTTTCTCTTCTTCATCTTCTTCTTTTTCTTCTTCGACTTCTTCATTTTCTACTTCTACTCCTCATAGTTCTTCATGTTCTTCTGCTTCTTCTTTTCTTCTTCTTCTCCTTCTTCTTCTTCTTCTTTTCCATCTTGTCCCACTTCTACTTCTTGTTCTTATCCACCTTGTTTCTTCTTCTTCTTTTTCTTCTTTTGCTTCTCCTTCTTTATTCTTCTCCTTGTTCTTCCTCTTCTTTTTCTTCATCTTTATTTTCATCTTCTATATTTCTTCTTCTTCTTCTTCTTCTTCTTCTTCCTGTCTTCTTCTTCTTCTTCTTCTTCTTCTACTACTACAACTACTTCTTCTTCATCTTCTTTTCTTCCTCCTCTTCTTCTTCTTTTTCTTCTCTTCTTCTCCTTCTTCATCTTCTTGTTCTTCTTGTTGTTGTTGTTCTTCTTCTTCTTATTCCTCTTCTTCCCCTTCTTATGCATCTTCTTCTTCTCCTTCTTACTCTTTGTCTTCTTCTTCTTTTTATTCTACTTCTTCTTCTTCTTCTTCTTCTAATTATTCTTTATTTTCTTCTTGTTCTTCCTCATCCTCATCTTTTTATTGTACTTCTTTTTCATATTCTTTGTTTTCTTCTTATGTTTATCTTATCATTTCTTCCTTCTCTTCTCCTTCTTCTTCTTCTTCTTCGTCTTGTTCTTCTCCTCCTCCTCCCTCTTTTTCTTCTTCTTCTTCTTTATCTTCTTCTTCTTCCTCCTCTTCAACTTCTTCTTCTCCTCCTCCTCCTCCTTCTTCTACTTCTTCTTCTTCTTCTTTTACTTCTTCCTCTTTTTCTTCCTCTTCTTCTTCTTCTTCTTCTCATTCTCCTTCTTCTTCTTCTTCTTCTTCTTCTTCTCCTTCCTCATCTGCTTCTTCTGTTCTTCTACTTCTTCTTCTTCTCTTCCACTACTTCTACTACTACTTCATCTTCTTCTTCTTCCTCTTTAACTTCTTCTTGTTCTACTTGTTCTTCTTCTTCTCCTCCTTCTTCTTCTTCTTCTCCTTCTACCTTTTCTTTTGTCTCCTTCTATCTCCTCTTGTTTTTCTCTTTTTTCTTCTTCTCCCTCTTCCTCTACTTGTTCTCGTTCTTCTTTTTCAACTTCTCCTTCTTCTTCTACTTCTACTACTACTCCTTTCTCTACTTCTTCTTGTCCTACTTCTTCATTTTCTTATTCTATTTCTTCTACTTCTTCTTCTTCTTATTCTTCATCTTCTTCTCATTTTTCTTCTTCTTATTCCTCTTATTCTTATTCTTCTTCTTCATCTTCTTCTTCTTCTTCTTCTTTTTTCTTCTTCCTCTTCTTCATCATCAACTTCTTTTTCATGTTCTTCTTCTTCTTCTTCAGTATCATAATCACCATCATCATTATCTTCTTCTTCTTCAGCATTATAATCTCCTTCTTCTTCATCTTCTTCTTCTCCTTCTTCTTCACCTTCTTCTTCTCCTTCTACTTCTTCATAATCATCATCATCATCATCTTCTTCTTCTTCTTCTTAATCATCATCTTTTTCTTATTCTTCTTCTCTTTCTTCTTCCTCTTCTTCTTCATCTTATTTTTTTTCTTCTTCTTCTATTCTTCTTCTTCTTCTTCTCCTTCTTCTTCTTCTTCCTCTTCTTCTTCTTCTTCCTCTTCTTCGTTTACTTCTTCTTCCTCTTCTTCTTCTTTATCTTCTTTTCTTTTTTTGTTCTTCTGCTTCTTCTTTGTCTTCATCTTCTTCTCCTTCTGCTACTTCTTCTTCTCTTACTTCTCCTTCTAATGCTTCTCCTTCTTCATCTTCTTCTTCTTCTTCTCGAACTTCTTCTTCTTCTTCTTCTTCTTCTTCCACTTTTTCTGCTTCCTCTTCTTCATCATCATTTTCTTCTTCTATTACTACTCCTTTTTTCTTTCCATCTTCCTCTTCCTCGTCCTCTTCTTCCCCTTATACTTCTTCTACACTTCTTCTATGTTCTTCTTCTACTCATTCTTCTTCTTCTTCTTCTTTTTAACCTTCTGCTTCTTCTTCCTCTCCTCATTCTTCTTCTTCTTCTTCTTTTACTTCCTCTTCTTCTTCATCTCCTTCTTCTTCTATTTCTTCTTCTTTTTCTTATTCTT
>JAIUJO010001228.1:0-2500 GCA_023846275.1 Vanilla planifolia
GTAGAAATAGAGGAAGAAGAAGAAGGCAATGAAGAATAAGAAGAAGAAGAAGAAGAAGACAAAGAAGAAGAAGTTGGAGACAAAAAAAGAAGATGAGGAAGAGTAAGAGAAAGATGACGAAGAAGAATAATAAGAAGATGAAGAAGAAGTAGAAGAAGAAGATGAAGAAGAAGAAAATGAAGAAAAAGTAGAAGTAGAAGAAGTAGAAGAAAAAGAAGAAGAAAAGTTAAAAGAAGAAGAAGGAAAAGAACATGAAGGAGAAGAATAAGAAGGAGAAGAGGAAGAAGGCGAAGGAGAAGAAGAAGAAGAAGAAGAAGAAGAAGAAGATGAAGCCAAAGAAGAAGTAGAAGACAAAGAAAATGAAGA
Source organism: Vanilla planifolia (assembly GCA_023846275.1). NCBI lineage: Eukaryota > Viridiplantae > Streptophyta > Magnoliopsida > Asparagales > Orchidaceae > Vanilla > Vanilla planifolia. Next base: position 367 of record JAIUJO010001228.1, read on the forward strand.
AAAAGACAAAGATGATGATGATGAAGCAGAAGAAGAGAATAAAGTAGAGAAAAAGAACACAAAGAAGAAGAAGAAGAAGAAGAGGAAGAAGGTGAAGAAGAAGAAGAAGAAAAAGAAGAAGAAGTTGATGAAGATAAAAGGAACAATAATAATAATAAAAATAATAATAATAATAATAAGTAGAAGAAGGAGAAGAAGAAGAGGAAGAAGGAGAAGGAGAAGAAGGAGAAGAAGAAAGATAAGAAGAAGAAGTTGAAGAAGGAGAAGAAGAAGATGAAGAATAGGAAGAGAAAGAAGAAAAAGAAGAAGATGAAGATGAAGAAGAAAAAGAAGGAGATAAAGAAGAAGAAGAAGTAGAAGAAGACAATGAAGTAGAAAACATAGAAGAATAATAAAAGTAGTAGTAGTAGTAGAAGAAGAAAAAAAGTAAAAGACGGTGAAGAAGAAGAAGATGAAGACAAAGAAGAACTTGACGAAGAAGAGGGAAAAGTAGAAGATGAAGAAAAGGAGAAGAAGAACATGAAGAAGAAGAAGAAGACGAAGAAGAAGAAGAAGAGGAAGAAGAACAAGAAAATGATGATGATGATAAAGAAGAAGGAGAATATTAAAAAGAAGAAGAAGAAGAAGAAGTTGAGGAAGAGAAAGGCGAAGAAGAAGAAGAAGAAGAAGATGAAGGGGAAAAAGAAGAAGAAGTATAAAAATACAAAGAAGAAGAAAGAGTACAACATGATAAAGAATAAGAAGAAGAAGAAATATAAAAAGATGAAGAAGTTGAAGGAGAAGAAGTATAAGAAGAAGAAGGAGGAGAGGAAAAAGAAGAAGAAGAAGAATAAAACAAGAAGAGAAGAAGAAGAAGAAGAAAAATAAGAAAAAGAAGTCGAAGTGGAAGAAGAAGAAGAAGGCAAAGAAGAAGTAGAAGAAACAAATAAGAAGAAGAGGATGATGAAGACGAAGAAGAAGAAGACGAAAAAGAAAAAGGTAAAGAAGAAGAAGAAGATGAGGAAGAAGAAGAAGAAGAAGAAGGAGAAGAAGAAGATGAAGAAGATGAAGTGAAAGAAGGAAATAAAGAAGAAGAACAAGAAGAAAAGAAGAAGAATCAGAAGAACACAAAGAAGAAGAAGAAGAAGAAGAAGAAGACAAAGAAGAAGAGGAAGAAGAAGAAGTAGAAGAAGAAGAGGAAGAAGACAAAGATGAAGAAGACGAAGAAGAACAAGAAGTGGAAGAACAAGAAGAAGGCAAAGAAGAAGAAGGATAAGAAGATGAAGAAGAATAAGAGAATGACAATGACGAAGAAGATGAAGTAGAAGAAGAAGTAGAAGAAGAAGATGAAGAAAAGAAAAACAAGAAGTAGAAGAAGAAAAAGAATAAGAATAAGAATAAGAAGAAGAAGAAGAAGAAAAAGTGGTAGCAAAAGAAGAAGATAATGATGAAAAAGAAGAACAAGAAAGAGAAGAAGAAGAAGAAGATGATGATGTTGAATAACACGAAGAGGTAGAAGGCAAAGAAGAAGAAGAAGAAGACGAAAAAGAAAATGAAGAAGAAGGAGAGGAAGGAGAAGAAGAAGAATAATAATAAGAATAATAATAATAATAATAATAATAATAAGTGGAAGAAAGAGAAGAAGAAGTGGAAGAAGAAAGAGAAGAAGGAGAAGGAGAAGAAGAAAGAGAAGAAGAAGAATAAGAAGAAGAAGTAGAAAAAGAAGAGGAAGAGGAAGAAGAAGAGGAAGAGGAAGAGAAAGAAGAAGAAGAAGATAAATAAGAAGAGGAGAAGAAGAAGAAGAAGAAGAAGACGAAGAAGAAGAAAACATAGAAGAAGAACAACAAAAAGTAGTAGTAGTAGTAGAAGAAGAAGAAGAAGTAGAAGACGATGAAGAAAATGAAGATGAAGACAAAGAAGGACCATGACGAAGAAGAGAAAGAAGAAGAGGAAGAAAGGGGAAGAAGAACACGAAGAAGAAGAATAAAAAGACAAAGTAGAAGAAGAAGAACAACAAGAACAAGAAGATTGTGATGATGTTGATGATGATGTTGATGAAGAAGAAGAAGAAGAAAATGAAGAAGAAGAAGAAGAAGAAGATGGAGGAGAAGAATAATATTAAGAAGAAGAAGATGATGAAGCAAAAGAAGGAAAT
>JAIUJO010001228.1:7500-17500 GCA_023846275.1 Vanilla planifolia
GGAAGACGAAGAATATGAAGAAGAAGAAGAAGAAGAAGTAGAGGAAGAAGGAGGAGAAGAAGAAGAAGAAGAATAAGAAGAATAAGATGAATAAGAAAAATAAGGCGAAGAAGAAGACAAAGAAGAAGGCAACGAAGAAAAAGAAGATGAAGAAGAATACGAAGAAGAAGAAGAAGAAGAAGAAGAAGAAGAAGAAGATGATGATGATGAAGAAGAAGAAGTAGAAAATGAAGAAGAAGAAGAACACAAAGAAGAAGAAGGAGAAGAAGAGCACAAAGAAGAAGAAGATAAAGAAGAGGAAGAAGTAGAAGATGAAAAAGAAGAGAAGAGGAAGAACACGAACAAGAACAGAAAAAGTTGAAGAAGAAGAAGAGGAAGAAGAAGAAAAAGAAGAAGAAGAAGAAGAAGAAGAAGAAGTAGCAGAATAAAATGAAGAAGAAAAAGAAGAAGAAGATGAAGCACCATAAGTAGAAGAGGAATAAGAATAATAAGAAGAAGAAAATGAAGAAGAAGAAGAAGAAATAAAAGAAGGAGAAGGGGAAGAAATATTAGAATATGAAGAAGAAGAAGAGAAAGAAGAAGAAGATGACAAAGAAGAAGAAGTATAAGAAGAAGAAGTATAAGAAGACGAACAAGAAGAAGAAGAAGAAGAAGAAGAAGGGGAAAACGAAGAAGCAGAAGTAAAAGAAGAAGAAGAAGAGGAAGAAGAAGAAGGCGTTGAAGAAGAAGAAGAAGAAGAAGAAGATGAAGACAAAGAAGAAAAGTATGTAGAAAAAGAAGGGGAAGATGAAGAAGAGGTTGAAGAAGAGTAAGAAGAAGCGAAAGAAGAAAAGAAGGAGAAGAAGAAGAAGAAGAAGAAGAAGAAGAAGAAAAAGAAGAAGAAGAAGAAGATGAAGAAGAAGAAGAAGAACAAGAACAAGAAGAAGAATGTGAAGAGGAACAAGATGAAGAAGAAGACAAAGAAGAAGAAGAAGACTTAGAAGAACGAGAAGAAGAAGAAGAAGAAGAAGACAAAGAAGAAGGTGGAGATGAAGAAGAAGAAGATGGAGAAGAAGAAGAAGAAGAAGAAGTAGAGGAAGACAAAGAAGATGACAAATGAGAGGAGGAAAGAGAAATAGAAGAAGAAGAAGAAGAAGAAGAAGAAGAAGAAAAGTTAAAGAAGATAAGAAAAAGAGAAGAAGAGGAGTATGAAGAAGAAGAAGGAGAATATGAAAAAGAAGAAGAACAAGAAGATGACAACGAAGAAGAAGTAGAATATGAAGAAGAATAACAAGAAGAAGAAGAAGAAGAAGAAGAAGAAGAAGAAGAACAAGAAGAATAGAAAGAAGATGATAAAGGAGAAGAAGGAGGAGAAGAAGAAGAACATGAAGAAGAAGAAGAAGAAGACAAAGAAGAAGAAGAAGAAGAAGGAGAATATGAAAATGAAGAAGAAGAAGAAGAAGAAAAAGAAGAAGAAGATGAAGTAGAAGAAGAGGAAGAAGAAGTGGAAAAAGAAGAAGAAGAAGAAGAAGAAGAAGTAGAAGAACATGAAGAAGAAAAAGATGAAGAAGAAGAAGGAAAACAAGAAGAAGAAGTAGAAAAAGAAAAAGAAGATGAAGAAGAGGAGGAAGAAGAAGAGGAAGAAGAAGACAAAGGAGAAAAAGAATAAGAAGATGAACAAGAAAATGATGAAGACGAAAAAGAAGAAGAAGAAGAACAAGGAGGAGAGAAAGAAGAAGAAAAGTTGATGAACCAGAAGTCGAAGAAGGAGAAGAAGCAGAAGAAGAAGAAGAAGAAGACGTAGAAGGAGAAGAACAAGACGAATAAAAAGAACAAGAAGACAAAGAAGAAGAAGAAGAAGAAGACGAAGAAGAAGGCAAAGAAGACGAAGAAGAAGAAGAAGAAGACGAAGAAGAAGTAGAAGAAGAAGAAGAAGAAGAAGAACAAATAGAAGACAAAAGAGATGAAGAAGAAGAAGAAGAAGAAGAAAAGGAAGAAGAAGAAGAAGAACAAGAAAAAGAAGTAAGAAGAAGAGAGAAGAAATAGCAGAAGAAGAAGACGAAGAAGAAGAAGAAGAAGAAGTTGATGATGAAGAAGAAGAAGACAAAGAATGAAGTAGTAGAATAAGGAGAAGAAGAAGAAGAAGAAGAAGAAGAAGAAGACAGTCAAGAAAAAGTAGAAGAAGAAGAAAAAGGTCAAGAAAAAGAAGAAGAAATGTGGAAGTAGAAGAAGAAGAAGAAGAAGACAAAGAAGAAGAAGAAGAAGAAGAAGAAGAAGAGAATGCAGAAGACAAAGAAGAAGAAGAAGAAGAAGAAAAAGATGAAGAAGAAGACAACGACGAAAAAGAGAAGAAGAAGAAGCAGAAGAAGAAGCAAAACATGAAGAGAAGAAGAAGAAGAAGTAGAACATGAAGAAGTAGAAGATATAAAAGAAGAATAAGAAATAGGTGACATGGAGGATGATGAAGAAGAGGAAGACGACTACTACGAGGAAGAAGAGGAAGGAGAAGACAAAGAAAAAGAAGAAAAAGAAGAAGAAGAAGAAGAAGAAGAAGAAGAAGAAGAAGAGGCAGAACAACAAGAAGAAGAAGAAAAAGAAGAAGAAAAAGTTGAGGAAGAAGAAGAAGAAGAACAAGAAGAGAAATATGAAGAAGAAGAAGAAGTACAAGTAGTAATAGGAAAAGTAGTAGTAGTAGTAGAAGAAGAGGAACAAGAAGAAGAAGAAGATGAAGAAGAAGAAGAAGATGAAGAAGAAGAAGATGAGGAAGAAGAAGAAGAAGAAGAAGAAGAAGATGTAGAAGATGAAAAAGAAGAAGAAGAATGGGAAAAAGAAGAAGAACAAGAAGAAGTTGGAGAAAAAGATGAAGAAGAAAAAGAAGAAGAAGAAGGCAAAGGAGAACAAGAAGAAGAAGTAAAAGAAGAAGAAGAAGAAGAAGATTAAGAGGAGTACGAAGAAGAAGAAGAAGAAGAACAAGAACAAGAACAAGAACAAGAACATGAACAAGAAGATGAAGTACAAAAAGAAGAAGAAGAAGCAGAAGCAGAAGAAGAGGAAGAGGATTAAGAAGAATAAAAAGAAGAATAAGAAGTAGAAGAAGAAGAAGAAGAAGAAGGAGATGGAGAACAAGTAGGATAAGAATAAGAAGATGAAGAAGAAGAAGAAGAAGAAGAAGAAGATAAAGAGAAAGATGAAGAAGAAAAAGAAGAAGAAGAAGAAGAAGAAGGTGAAGAAGAAGAACAAGAAGAAGAAGAAGACGAAGAAGAAGAAGTCGAAGAAGAAGAACTAGAAGAAGAAGAAGATGGCACAGAAGAAGTAGAACAAGACAAAGAAGAAGAAGAAGACGAAGAAGGTAAATACGAAGAAGAGGACGATGAAGATGAAGAAGAAGAAGACCAAAAAGTAGAAGAAGACGTAGTAGTAGTAGAAGAAGAAGAAGAAGAAGAAGACTTCGAATAAGAAGAAGAAGAAGTAGTAGTAGTAGAAGAAGAAGAAGATGATGATGAACAACAACAAGAAGAAGAAAAAGACGAAGAAGATGAAGAAGCAGAAGAAGAAGAAGAAGAAGAAGAAGATAAAGAAGAAGAAGAAGAAGAAGAAGAAGAAGAAGAAGAAAAGGAAGAAGAAGAAGAAGAAGAAGAAGAAGCAGAAGAAGAAGAAGTTGAAGAAGAAGAAAAAGAAGACAAAGAAGATAGAGATAAAGATGAGGAAAAAGAAGAAGAAGATGAAGAAGAGCAAAAAGAAGAAGAAGAAGAAGAAGAAGAAAAAGAGGAAGAAGAAAAAGATTAAGAAGAAGATGTAGTAGAAGAAGAAGAAGAAGAAGAAAAAGAAACAAAGAAGAAGAAGGAGGAGGAAGACTAAAGATAAAATGGAGAAGATGATGAAGAAGAACAAGAAGAAAATAAGAAGAAGAAGAAGATGATGAAGAAGAAGATGAAGAGGTAGAAGAAGAAGAAAAAGATAAAGAAGATGAAGAAAAAGAAGAAGAAGAAGAACATGATGATGATGAAGAAGAAGAAGAAGAAGAAGAGAGGAAAAAGAAGAAGAAAAAGAAGAAGATCTAAAAGAAGAAGAAAAAGAAGAAGAAGAAGAAGAAGAAGAATACAAAGAAGACGTAGAAGAAGAAGTTGGAGAAGAAAAGAAGATGAAGAAGAAGAAGATGAAGAAGACAAAGTAGAAGATAAAGAAGAGGAAGAAGAAGAAGAAGAAGAAGAAGAAGAAGAAGACAAAGTAGAAGACAAAGAAGAAGAAGAAGAAGAAAAAGAAGAAGACTACAACAAAGAAGAGAATAAGAAGAAGAACTAGAAGGAGAACAAGAAAAAAAGAAGAAAAGTGGAAGAAAAAGAAGAATAAGAAGACAAAAAAGAACAAGATGAAGAATAGGAAGAAGGAGAAGACAACAAAGAAGAAGAAGATGAAGAATCGAATAAGAAGAATAAAAAGTAGTAGTAGAAGAAGAAGAAAAAGAAGAAAAAGAAGAAGTCGAAGAAGAAGAAGACAAAGATGAAGATGAAGAATAAGATGAAGAAGTAGATGTAAAAGACGAAGAAGAAGAAGAAGAGATAGAAGAAGAAGAAGAAGAAAAAGAACAAGAAAGAGAAGAAGAAAAAGAAGAAGAAGGAGATGAAGAACAAGAAGAAGTGGAAGAAAAAAAAGATTGAGAAAAAGAAAAGGAAGAAGAAGAAGTAAAAGAAAATGAAGAAGTTGAACAAGAAGAAGAAGAAGAAGAAAAAGAAAAAGAAGAAGAAGAAGAAGAAGACAAAGTAGAAGACAAAGAAGAAGAAGAAGAAGAAGAAGAAGAAGACTACAACAAAGAAGAGAATAAGAAGAAGAAGAAGAAGAAATAAAGAAGAAAAGAGGAAGAAGAAGAATAAGAAGACAAAAAAGAAGAAGACGAAGAAGAGGAAGAAGGTGTAGAAGAAGAAGTAGAATAAGAAGAAGGAGAAGATGAAGAAATGGAATAAGAAGAAGATGAAGTAGTAGAAGAAGAAGAAGAAAAAGAATTAAAAGAAGAAGACAAAGAATATGAAGACAAAGAAGAAGATGAAGAATAAGATGAAGAAGAAGAAGAAGTAAAAGAAGAAGAAGAAGAAGAAGAACAAGAAAGAGAAGAAGAAAAAGAAGAAGAAGAAGAACAAGAAAGAGAAGAAGAAAAAGAAGAAGAAGAAGACGATGAAGAACAAGAAGAAGAGGAAGAACAAGAAGAAGGAGAAAAAGAAAAGGAAGAAGAAGAAGAAAAAGAAAATGAAGAAGTTGAGAAAGAAGAAGAAGAAGAAAAAGCCAAAGAAGAGCAAGAAGGAGAAGAAGAAGAAGAAGAAGAAGAAGAAGAGGAAGATGAAGAAGAAAATGAAAAAGAAGTAGAAGAAAAAGATGATGAGGAAGAAGTAGAAGAAGAATAGGAAGAAGAAGAAGAAGAGGATGAAGAAGATGAATGAGAAGACGAAGAGTTAGAAGAGTAAGAAGAAAAAGAAGAACAAGAATAAGAAGAATTAGAAGAAGAAGAAGTAAAAGAAGATGGAAAAGGAGTGAAGAAGAAGGAGAAGAAGAAGTAGAAGAAGAAGAAAGAGGAAGAAGAAGAAAAAGAAGAAGAAGAAGAAGAAGATGATGATCATGAAGAAGAAAGAGAATAGGAGGAAGGCAAAGAAGAAGAAGAAGAAGCAGAAGATGAAAAAGAGGATGAAGACGAAGAAGAAGAAGAAGGAGACGAAGAAGAAGAAGAAGAAGAAGAAAAAGAAGTTCAAGAAGGTGAAGAAGAAGAAGAATAATAAGAAGAAACAAGAAGAGGAAGAAGAAGAAGAAGATGAAAAAGTAGCAGTGGAAGAAGAAGAAAAAGAGAAGTAGAAGTTGAAGAATAAATAGGCACTCAGGTAGAAGAAGTAGAAGAAAATAAACTTGGTGAGGAAGTAGAGGAAGAAAAAGAAGAAGAAGAAGAAGAAGAAGAAGTAGAAGAAGAAGAAGAAAAGAAGAACGTTAAGAACAAAAAGACGAAAAAGAGGAGGAAGAAGACGACGACAATGAAGAAGAAGTAAAAGTAGATGATGAAGAAGAAGAAGATGAAGAAGACGTAGAAGAAGAAGAAGTAGTAGAAGAAGAAGAACAACAACAACAAGAAGAAGATGAATAATAATAATAATAATAATAATAATAAGTACAAGGAGAAGAAGAATAAGAAGAAGAAGAAAAGTAGAAGAAAAATAAGAAGCAGAATGGGATGAAGAAGACGAAGAAGAAGAAGAATAGGAAGATGAAGAAGGCGCAGAAGAAGAACATGAAGATGAAGAAGAAAAAGAAGAAGAAAAAGAAGAAGGCGAAGAAGAACAAGGAGAAGAAAAAGAAGAAGAAAAAGAAAAGATTAACAAGATGATGACGAAGATGATGAAGAAGAAGAAGAAGAAGAAGAAGATGATGATGATGATGACGGTAAATAAGAAGAAGAGAAGAAGAACAAGAAGAAGAGGAAGGGGAAGAAGAAGAAGAAGAAAAAGACGAAGAGGAGGAGAAGGAAGATGAAGAAGAAGAAGAATAAAAAGGAGGAGAAGAAGAAGATTAAGAAAGAGAAGAAGAGAAAGAAGAAGAAGAAAAAGAAGAAGAAGTAGAAGAAAACAAGAAGAATGAGGAGAAGAAGAAGGAGGAGAAAAAGAAGAAGAAGAAGAAGGCACAGAAGTAGATGAAGAAGAAGAAGAAGACGAAGAAGAAGAAGATGAAAGCGAAGAAGAAGAAGAAGGCAAAGAAAATGTAGAAGAAGAAGTGGAAGAAAAAGATGAAGAAGAAAAAGATCATGAAGAAGAAGAAGAAGAACAAAAAGAAGAGGAAAAAGAAGAAAAAGAAGAAAAAGAAGAAAAAGAAGAAGAAGAAGAAGAAGAAGAATTAGAACAAGAAAAAGGCAAAGAAGAAGAAGAAGAAGAAGAAAGAGAAGAAGAAGGAGAAGGAGTAAAAGAAGGAGAAGAAGTAGAACGTGAAGAGGAAGAGGAAGAAGTAGAAGAAAGAGGAGAAGAAGAAGACGACGAAGAAGAAGAAGAAGAAGAAGAAGAAGAATAAGAAGAAAAAGAAAAGGACGAAGAATAAAAAGGAGTAGAAGAAGAGGAAGAAGAAGCAGAAGAAGAAGAAGTTGAAGAAGAAGATGGAGAAGAAAAAGAAGAAGAAGAGGAACTAGAACAATAAGAAGAATAAGAAGAAGAAAATGAAGAAGAGGAATAAGAGGATGAAAACAAGAAGAAGAAGAAGGCAATGAAAAGGAAGAAGAGGAAGACAAAGAAGAAGAAGAAGAATAAGAAGAAGAACAAGAATAAGGAGAAGAAGAAGAAGAAGACTAAGAAGAAGAAGCAAATGAAGAAGAAGAAAATGAAGAACAAGAAGAAGGAGAAGGAGGAGGAGGAGGAGAAGAAGAAGAAGAAGAAGACGAAGAAGGAATATAAGCTGGAGGAGAAGAAGAAAAAGGAAAAAAATTGAAGAATAATAGGAAGAAAAAAGAAGAAGAAGAAGAAGATGATGATGATGATGAAGAAGAAGTCAAAGAAGATCAAGAATAAGACGAAGAAGAAGAAGATGAAGAAGAAGAAGAAGAAGAAATAGATGAAGAGAAATTTGAAGAAGAAGATGAAGAAGATAAAGTAGAAAAAGAAGAAAAAAGAAGAAGAAGAAGGAGCGGAAGAAGAACAAGACAAAGAAGAAGAAGATTAAGAAGTGAAAGAAAGAGCAGAAGAAGAATAAGAATAAGAATAACAATAAGAAGAAGAAAAAGAACAAGAAGACAAAGAAGAAGAAAGAGAAGGAGGAGGAGAAAAAGAAGAAGGAGAAGGAAAAGAAGAAGAAGAAGAAAAAGAAGAGGAAGAAGAAGAAGAAGAAGAAGAAAAAGAGAAAGTTGATGAAGAAGAAGAAGAAGAAGAAAAAGAACAAGAGAAAGGAGAAGAAGATGATGAAGAAGAAAAAGAAGAAGAAGAAGATGAAAAAAATTGAAGAAGTAGAAGAAGAAGAATAAGAAGGCTTAGAAGAAGAAGAAGAAGAAGAAGAAAAAGAACACTAAGAAGAAGAAGAAGAAGAAGAATAGAGAAAAAGAACAAGAAGAAGAAGAATAAAACAAAGAAGAAGAAAATTAAGAGGAAGAAGAAGAAGAAGATGAAGAAGAAGACAAAGAAGAACAAGAAGAAAAGATAATGACCAAGAAGAAGAAGAAGAATAGTAAGAATAACAAAAAGAAGAAGTAGAAGAAAAGGAAGAAAAAGAAGACGATGAAGATGAAGAAGAAGAAGAAGAAGAAGAAGAAAAAGAAAAAGAATAAATACAAGAAGAAGAAGAGAAGAAGAAGAAGAATAAGAAGAAGAATAAAAGAAGTAGAAGAAGAAAAGGAAGAAGAAGATGGAGATGAAGAAGGAAGAAGAAGTAGAATAAGAAGAAGAAGGAGAAGGAGAAGGAAAAGAAGAAGAAGAAGAAGAAGAAGAAGATGAAGAAGAAGACAAAGAAGAAGTCAAAGAAGAAGAAGATTAAGGAGAACAAGTAGAAGAAGATGAAGTAGTAGTAGAAGAAGAGGAAAAAGAAGAAGTAGACATAGAAGAAGAAGAAGAAGAAGAAGAAAAGGAAGAAGAAGAAGAGGAAGATAAAGAAGAATAAGAGGAAAAAGAAGAAGGAGAAGAAGAAGACCAACAAGAAGAAGAAGAACAAGAAGAAGAAGAACAAGAAAAAAAATAGAAGACGAAGAAAAAGTTGATGAAGATGAAGAAGAAGAAGAAGAAGAAGAATACAAAGAAGAAGAAGAAGAAGAAGGTGAAGAAGAAGAAGAAGAAGTAGAGGAAAAAATGAAGAAGATGAAGAAGTAGAAGAAGAAGAAAAAGAAGAAGATGAAGAGGAAAAGGAAAATGAAGAAGAAGAAGGTGATGAAGAAGAAGAAGACAAAGAAAAAAAGAAGAATTAGAAGAAGAAGAAGAAGAAGAAGAAGAAGAAGAAGAACAAGTTGATGATGAAGAAGAAGATCAAGTTGAAGAAGAACAAGAATAATTTGAAGGAGAAAAACAAGGAGATGAAAAAGGAGAAAATTAAGAAGAAGAAGAAGAAGAAGGAGAAGAAGAAGGAGAAGAAGAAGAAAAAGTGGAAGAAGAGGAAAGAGGAGAAGAAGAAGAAGGAGGAGAAGATAGAGAAGGAGAAAAAGGAGAAAGAAAGAAGAAGATGCAGAAGAAGAAGAAGGAGGAGAAGAAGAAGAAGAAGAAGAAGAAGAAAAAGAACAAGAAGAAGAAGAAGGAGAAGGAGAAGAAGAAGAAGAAGAAGAAGTAGTAGTAGAAGAAGAAGAAGAAGAACATGTTGATGATAAAGAAGAAGATCAAGATGAAGAAGAACAAGAATAAGTTGAAGGAGAAAAACAAGAAGATGAAAAAGGAGAAAATTAAGAAGAAGAAGAAGAAGAACAAAAAGTCGAAGAAGAGGAAGGAGGAGAAGAAGAAGTAGGAGGAGAAGACAGAGAAGGAGAAAAAGAAGAAAAAAAAAGAAGAAGATGAAGAAGAAGAAGAAGAAGAAGAAGAAGAGGAAGAAGAAAAAGAACAAGAAGAAGGAGAAGGAGAAGGAGAAGAAGAAGAAGAAGAAGAAGAAGAAAAAGAAGAAGAAGAATAAGAAGTAGATGTAAAGAAGAAGAAGAAGAAGAAGAAAAAGAAGAAGCAAAACAACATGAAGAAGAAGAAGAAGAAGAAGTACATGAAGAAGAAGTTAGAGAAGAAGAAGAAGAAGAAGGCATAGAAGAAGTAGAAAAAGACAAAGAAGAAGATGAAGAAGAAGAAGAAGAAAAAGAAGAAGTGGAAGAGGAAGAAGAAGAAGTAGAAAGAGGAGGAAAACAAGAAGTAGTAGAATACGAATAAAAAGAAGAAGATGAAGAAGAAGAAGTAAAAAGTGAAGTAGAAAACGTAGAAGAAGGAGAAGAAGAAGAAGAAGAAGAGAAGTAGAAGAAAAAGACAAAGAAGAAGATGATGAAGAAGGGGTAGAAGTAGAAGAAAAAGATGAAGAGGAGGTGGAAAAAGAAGAAAAAGAGAAAGAAGAAGAAGAA
>JAIUJO010001228.1:35000-42500 GCA_023846275.1 Vanilla planifolia
AAGTGGAAAAAGAAGAAAGAGAAGTAGGAGAAGATGGAGAAGAAGAAGAACAAGAAGAGGAAGAAGAAGAAGAACAAGGAGAAGAAAAAGAAGAAGAAGAAGAAGAAGACGAAAAGGGCAAAGTAAAAGAAGAAAAAAAAGAAGGCAAAGAAGAAGAAGAAGAAGATGAAATAGAACAACAAGGAGAAGAAGAAGAAGAAGAAGAAGAAGAAGAAGAAAAAGAGGGAGAAGAAGAGGAAGAAGAAGAAGAAGAAAAAGAGAAAGAAGAAGCAAAAGGCGAAGAAGAAGAAGAAGAAGAACAAGAACAACAAGAAGAGGAAGAGGAAGAAGAAGAAGATGAAGTAGAAGAAAAAGACGAAGGTGAAGAAGAGGAAGAAGAAGAAGACGAGGAGGGAGGGGAAGAAGAAGAAAAAGAAGAAGAAGAAGAAGAAGAAGAAGCTGGATAATAAGGAGAAGAAGAAGAAGACGAAGAAGAAGAGGATGAAGAACAAGAAGAAGAAGTTGAAGAAGAAGAAGAAGAAGAAGAAAAGACGAGGAAGAAGAAGAAGAACAACAACAACAACAAGAGATTAAGAAGAAGATGAAGATGAAAAAGAAGAAGAAGAAGAACAAGAACAAGAAGAAGAAGAAGAAGAAGAAAAAGAAGAAGAAACAGAAGAAAAAGAAGTAAAAGAATAGGAAGAAGAAGAAGAAGAAGAAGGAGAAGAAGAAGAAGAAGAAGGAGAAGAAGAAGAAGAAGAAGGAGAAGAAGAAGAAGAAGAACAACAACAAGAACAAAAAGACGAAGAAGAAGAAGTAGAGCAAGATGAAGGAGAAGGAAGAAGGAGAAGAAGAAGGAGATGAAGAAGAAGAATGTGAAGTAGTAGCAAAAGAGGAAGAAGAAGAAGAAGACAAGCAATAAGAATAAGAAGATGATGATGATGAAGAACAAGAAGGAGACAAAAATGAAGAAAAAGTAGAAGATAAAGAAGATAGAGAAGAAGATGAAGAAGAAGATGAAGAATAAGAAGAAGATGAAGAAGTTAAAAAAGAAGAAGACGAAGAAGAAGAAGTAGAAGAAGAAGTTGAAGAATTAGAAGAAGGAGAACAAGAAGAAGGAGAAGAAGAAGAAGATGAAGAAGAATAAGAAGAAGAAGAAAAAGAAGAACCTGAAGATGAAGAAGAAGAAGAAAAAGAATAAGAAGAAGAAGAAGACGAAAAAGAAGGAAATGAAGGGGAAGAAGAAGAAAAAGAAGAAGTGGAAGAAGTAGAAGACGAAGAAGAAAAAGGTGATGAAGAAGAAGAAAAAGAAGAAGAAGAATAAGAAGAAGACAAAGAAGAAGATGAAGTAGAAGAGGAAGAAGAAGAAGAAGAAGAAGAAGAAGAAGGAGAAGACTATTGAGAAGAAGAAAGAGAAGATGAAGGAGTAGAAGGAGAAGAAGAAGAGGCAAAAAGAATGAAAAGAAGTCAAAGAAGAAGAACAAAAAGAAGAAGAAGTAGAAGCAAACAAAGAAGGAGAAGGAGGAGAAGAAGATGAATAAGTAGAGGAAGTTGTAGAAAAAGAAGAAGAGGAAGAAGAAGAAGGAGAAAAAGAAGAAGAAGAAGAAAAAGAAGAGGAAGAAAAAGAAGAAGAAGAAGAAGTAGAAGAAGTAGAACAAGAAGAAGAAGAAGAAGAGAAAGAAGTAGAAGAAGAAAAAGAAGAAGAAGTTGATGATGAAGAAAAGAAGAAGCAAAAGAAGAAAAAGAAGAAGAAGAAGAAGTTCGAGAAGAAGATGAATAAGCAGAAGAAGGACAAGAAGGTAACGAAGAAGAAGAAAAATTTGAAGGAGAAGAAGGCAAAGAAGAAGAAGAAGAAGAAGAAGAAGATGAAGAAGTAGGAAAGTAACAAGATGAAATAGAAGACGATGTAGAAGAAGAAGAAGAAGAAGAAGAAGGAGAAGAAGAAGATGATGGTGAGGAAGAAGATCAAGAAGAGCATGAAGAAGAAGAAGTAGAAGAGGAAGACTAAGAAGAAGAAGAAGATGAAGACAAAGAATCGAAACAAGAAAAACATGAAGAAGGATAAGAAAAAGAAGAAGAAGAGGATTAAGAAGAAGAAGAAGAAAAAGAAGAAGAAGAAGAAAAAGAAGAAGAAGTAGTAGTAGTAGAAGAAGAAGAAGAAGAAGAACAAGTAGAAGAGGAAGAATAAGAAGAAGAAGAAGAAGAAGAAGAAGAAGAAGAAGAAGTAGAAGATTATGAAAAAGAAGGAGAACAAGCTGATGATGAAGAAGAAGAAGAGGAAGAAGAAGAAGTAGAAGTAGAAGTAGAAGAAGAAGAAGAAGAAGAAGATGTGGAAGAAGAAGAAGAAGAACAACAACTATAAAAAAGAGAACAAGAAGAAGTAGAGGAAGATGAAGGAGAAGAAGACGACGAAGAAGGAGAAGAAGAAGAAGGAGAATTAGAAGATGGCGACGACGAAGAAGTAGTATTAGAAGAAGAAGAAGAAGACAAACAAGAAGAGGAAAAACAAGAGATGTTGAAGAATAAGAAGAACAAGACAAATAAGAAGTAGAAGATTAAGGAGATGAAGAAGAAGAAGAAGAAGAAGAAGCAGCAGAAGATGATTTAGAAGAAGAGGAAGAAGAAGAAGAAGAAGAAGAAGAAGAGATGGAGAAGAAGAAGTAGAAGAAGAAGATGATGAAGATGAATAAAAAGAAGAAGAAGGGGAAGAAAAATAAGTAGAAGACGAACAAGATGAAGAATAAGAAGAAATACTTTAAAAAGAAGAAGTAGAAGAAGAGGAGGAAGAAGAAGAAGAAGGAGAAGTAGGAGTAGAAGAAGAAGAAGAAGAAGAAAAAGAAGGTGAAGGAGAAGGAGAAGAAGAAGGAGAAGAAGAAGTAGAAGGAGAAGGAAAAGTAGTAGAAGAAGAAGGAAAAGAAGAAGAAGAAGAAGAAGAAGAAGAAGAAGAAGATGATGATGAGGAAGAAGCAGAAGAAGAAGAAGAAGAAGAAGAAGAAGAAGAAGAGGAGGAAGAAGAAGAAACATAAGAAGAACAAGAAGAAGAAGAAGATGGAGAAGAAGAAGAAAAAGAAGTAAAAGGAGAAGAAGAAGGAGAAGAAGATAAAAAAGAAGAAGAAGAATAAGGAGAAGAAGAATAACAAGCAAAAGAAGAAGAAGAAGAAGGAGGAGGAGGAGGAGAAGAAGAAGAAGTAAAAGAAGACATATAAAAAGAAGATGAAGAGGAAGAAGGGGAAGAAGAAGAAGAAGAAGCAGAAGAAGATGATGAAGAAGGAGGAGGAGGAGAAGAAGAAGATGATGAGGAAGAAGAAGAAGAAAAATAAGAAGAAGAAAAAGGAGTCAAAGAAGAATAAGAAGAAGAAGAAGAAGAAGAAAAAGAAGAAGAAAAAGAAGAATACAAAGAAGATGAAGAAGAAGAAGAAGAAGAAGATGATGGTGATGATGAAGAAGTAGAAGATGAAGAAGGAGAAGAAAAAGAAGAAGTAGAAGAAGAAGAAGAAGAAAAGGAAGAAGGCAAATAAGTAGTAGTACAAGAAGAATAAGAAGAAGTAGAAGAAGAAGAAGAAGATGTAGAAGAAAATTAATAAGAAGAAGAAGGGCAAAAAGATAAAGAAGAAGAAAAAGAAGGAGAAGAAGGCAAAGAAGAAGAAGAAGTAGAACAAGAAGAAGAAAAGAAAAAGAAGAAGAAGAAGAAGAAAAAGTAGCCAAAGAAGAAGAAGAAGAAGAAGAAGGAAACTAAGAAGAAGAAATATAAGAAAATAAAGAAGAAGAAGACGAAGAAAAAGTAGAAGAAGACGAAGAAAAAGAAGAAGAAAGAGAAGAAGAAGAAAACGAAGGCAAAGAAGAAGAACAAGAACAACATGAGGAAGAAGAAGAAGAAAAAGAAACCAAGACGAAGAGGAAGAAGAGGATGAAGACAAAGAAAAGGAAGCAGGAAAAGATGATGAAGAAGGAGAAGAAAAAGAAGAAAAGGAAGATGAAGGAGTTGAAGAAGAAGAAGAAGAAGATAAAGAAGAAAAAGTAGAAGAAGAAGAAGAAGAAGAAGAAGAAGGAGAAGAAGTAGTAGAAGAAGAAGAAGAATTGGAAGAAGAAGAAGATTATGAAAAAAATCAAGGAGAAGAAGATTAAGAAGGAGAAGAAGAATAAGAAGAAGAAGTAGAAGAAAAAGAAGAAGAAGAAGAAGCAGAAGAAGCCGAAGTAGAAGAAGGAGAAGAAGAAGAAGAAGAAGAAGAAGAAGAAGAGAAAGAACAAGAAGAAGAAGAAGAAGTAGTAGAGGAAGATGAAGGAGAAGAAGAAGTCGAGGAAGGAGAAGAAGAAGTGGACGATGAAGAAGAAGTAGCAGCAGTACAAGAAGATGAAGAAGACAATCAAGAAGAAGAAGAAGAAGAAGTAGAAGAAAAAGGTTATGATGATGAAAAAGAAGAAAGAGAGAAATACGTAGAAAAAGAAGATAATGAAGATGGAGAAGTAGAAGAAGAAGAAGAAGAAGAAGAAGAAGAAGAAGAAGTAGAAGAAGAGGAAGATGAAGGACAAGTTTTAGAAGAAGAAGAAGAAGAAGAAGAAGAAGAAAAAGAAGGAGAAGAAGAAGAACATGAAGAAGAACTTGAATAAGAACAAAAAGAAAAAGAAGGAGAAGAAAAAGAAGAATAAAAAGAAGTAGTTGAAAAAGAAGAAGAAGAAGGAGAAGTAGAAGCAGAAAAAGAAGACGAAGAAGGAGAAGAAGAATTAGATGTAGAAGGAGAAGAAGGAGAAGGAAAAGGAAAAGAAGTAGAAAAAGTAGAAGAAGTGGAAGGAAGAGAGGAAGTAGAAGAAGAAGAAGAAGAAGAAGAAGAAGAAGATGAGGAAGAAGAAATAGAAGAAGAAGAAGAAGAAGGGGAAGAAGAAGAAGAAAAAGAAGATGGAGGAGGAGGAGAGGTAAAAGAAAAAGAAGAAGAAGAACAACAACAAGAAGATGAATAAGAAGCAAAAGAAGAACAAGAAGAAGAAGAAAAAAAAGTAGAAGGAGATGAAGAAGTAAAAGAAGAAGAAGGAGAAAAAGAAGAAGATTGAGAAGAAGAAGAAGACAAAGAAGAAGAAGAGTAAAAAGAAGAAGAAGAAGAAGACGTAGAAGAAGAAGAAGAAGACGAAGAAGAAGAAGGAGAAGAAGATGATAAAGTAGATGGAGAAGAAGAAGAAGAAGAGGAGGAAAAAGAAGATAAAAAAGAAGTCGAAGATGAAGAAGAAGAATAAGAAGAGGAAGAAGAAAAAGAAGAAGACAAATAAGTAGAAGAAGAAGAAGAAGAAGAATAAGGAGAAGATTAAGGACGAGAAGAAGGGGAAGAAGATGAAGAGGAAGAAGAAGGAGAAGAAGAAGGAGAAGTATGAGAAGAAGTAGAAGAAGGAGATGGAGAAGAAGAGAAAGAAGTAGATGACGAGGATTAAGATCAAGAGGAGGAAAAAGACAAAGTAGTGGAAGAAGAAGAAGAAGAAGTAGTAGAAGAAGAAGAAAAAGATGAAGAAGTTGAAAAAGAAGAAGAAGGATAGCAAGGTTAAGAAGAAGAAGAAGAAGAAAATGAAGCAGAAGAAAAAGAAAAAGAAGAAGTTGAAGAAGAAGGAGAAGAAGAAGAAGTAGGAGAGAAGGAGAGGAAGAAGAAAAAGAAACAGAAGAAGAACAAGGAGAAGAAGAAGAAGAAGAAGAAGAAAATGATGAAAAATAAGAAAAAGAAAAGAAGGCAAAGAAGAAGAAGAAGAAAAAGGAGACAAAGGAGAAGAAGTAGATGAAAAGAAGAATAAGGCGAAGAGGAAGAAGAACAAGAAGAAGAAGAGGAAGAAGCTGAAGAAGAAGAAGGAGAAGAAGAAGAAGAAGAAGAAGAAGAAGAAGAAGATGTTGAAGAGGAAGTAGAAGAAGTAGAAGAAGAAGAAGATGGAGAAGATGAAGAAGAAGATGAAGAAAAAGAAGAAGACAAAGAAGAAGAAGAAGAAGAAGAAGCAGAATAGGAAGAAGAAGAAGAGGAGGAAGAAGAAGAATGAGAAGGAGATGGAGAAGAAGTAGAAGAAGATGAAGAAGAAGGCAAAGAAGAAGAAGAATAAGAAGATAACGAAAAAGAAAGAGAAAAAGAAGAGGAAGAAGAAGAAGCATAAGAAGAAGATAAAGAAGTAGAAGAAGTAGAAGAAGAAGAAGAAGAAGTTGGAGAAGAAGTAGAAAAAGAAGAAGAGAAGTAAGTAGTAGATTGATAATAATAATAGTAATAATAATAATAATAATAATAAGAAAAAGAAAGAAAACAAAAAGACGTAGAGGAAGAAGAAGAAGAAGGAGAAGATTTTAGACAAGTAGAAGGAGAAGAAGAAGAAGAAGAATGAGAAAAAGATGGAGAAGAACGATAAGAATTAGAAGAAGTTGGAGAAGAAGAAGAAGAAGAAGAAGAAAAAGAAGGGGAGGAGAAGAAGAAGAAGTAGTAGAACAAGAAGTTTAAGAAGAAGAAGAAGAAGAAGAAAAGAAGAGGAAGGAGAAGAACAAGAAGGAGAAAAACAAGAAGGAGAAGAAAAAGTAAAAGAAGAAGTGGAAGAAGAAGAAGAAAAAGAAGAATTAGAAGAAGTAGACAAAGAAGAAGAAGAAAAAGAAGACAAATAAGAAGTAGAATAAGAATAAGAATAAGAAGAAGAAGAAGAAGAAGATAAGGAAGAAGTAAAAGAAGAAGAAGAAGAATATGAGGATGAGGATGAAGTGGAAGAAAAAGAAGAAGAAGAAAAGAAGAAAAAGAAGAAGAAGAAGAAGAAGAAGAAGAAAAGGAAGAAGAATAAGAAGAAGGAGAAGAAGGAAAAGTAGAAGAAGAAGATGAAGAAGAAAAATATGAAGATGAAGAAGAAAATGGACAAGTAGGAGAAGATGAAGAAGAAAAAGAAGAAGAAGAATAAGGAGAAAAAGAAGGTGAAGAAGAAGAAGAAAAAGATGAATACTAAGAACAAGAAAATGAAGGAAAAAAAGAAGAAGAAGAAGAAGAACGTGAAGAAGAAGAAGAAGAAGAAATAGTAGAAGAAGAAGAAGACAAAGATAGTAAAGAAGAAGAAGAAAAAGATGATTTAGAAGTAGTAGTAGTAGTATTAGAAGAAGAAGAAGGAGAAGAAGAAGAAGATGAAGGCAAAAAAGAAGTAGAAGAAGAAGAAGACAAAGAAGAAGAAGAAGAAGAAGACATAAAAGACGTAAAAGAAGGAGTCGATGAAGAGGAAGAAGAAGAAGAAGAGGAAGAGGAAGAAGAAGAAGACGAAGAAGAAGAAGAATGCAAAGAATAAAAATAAAAAGAAGAGAAAGAAGAAAACGAAGAAGAATGAGGAGGAGACAAAGAAGAAGAAAAACAAGATGAAGAAGTAAGAGAAGAAGAAGAAAATGAAGAAAAAGATCATGATGATGAACAATAAGAATAAGAAGAAAAAGTGGAAGAAGATTAAGAAGTAGAAAAAGAAGTCAAAGAAGAAGAGGAAGAAGAAGAAGAAGAAGAAGAAGAAGAAAATGAAGAAGAAGAAGATGATGAAGAATAACAAGAA
>JAIUJO010001228.1:52500-55000 GCA_023846275.1 Vanilla planifolia
TAGAAGGTTCTGAAGGAAAAGAAGAATAAGAAGAAGAAGTTCAAGATGAAAATGAAGAAAATGAAGAAGAAGAAGAAGAAGAAGAAGAAGAAGGAGATGAAGAAGAAGAAGATAAGGAAGAAGAAGAAGGCGAAGAAGAAGTAGAAGAAGAAGAAGAAGACGAAGAAGAAGTCGATGAAGTAGAAGAAGAAGAACATAAGAAAGAATAAGAAGAAGAAGAAGAAGAAGAAGAAGAAGCAAAAGAAGAAAAAGAAAAAGAAGAAGAAGACAAAGAAAAAGAAAAAAAAAAGAAGAAGAAGTAGTAGAAGAAGAAGATGATGAAGAAGAAGAAGAAGAAGATTATGATGAAGTAGAAGTAGAAGAAGAAGATAAAGAAGAAGAAGAAGATTAAGAAGAAGAAGAAGGCAAAGAAGAAGTTGACGAAGAAGAAGAAGATGAAGATGAAGAAAAAGAAGTGTAGCGAAAGAAGAAGAAGGAAAAGAACAAGAAGAAGAATCCAAAGAGGGAGAAGAAGATGAAGAAGAAGAAGAAAATAAAGAAGAAGAAGTAGAAGAATAGTAAAGATGAAGAAGTGCAAGAAAAAGAAGACGAAGATAAACAAGGGAAAGAAGAACACGAGGAAGAAGAAGACGAAGAAGACGAAGATCAAGGAGAAGAAGAAGAAGATGATGATGATGAAGAAGTAGAAGAAGAAGATGATGATGGTCATGATGAAGAAGAGGAAGAAGAAGAGGAGGAGGAGGAAGAAGAAGAAGAAGAGCAAGAAAAAGAAGAAGAAGAAGAAGAAGAACAAGAATAAGAACAAGAAGAAGAAGAAGGAAAAGAAGAAGAAAAAGAAGAAGAAGATAATGAAGAAGAAAAAGAAGGAGAAGAATATGAAAAAGAAGAAGAAGAAGAAGAAGAAGAAAAAGTAAAAGAAGAAGAAGAGGAAGAAGAAGAAGGAGAAGGAGATATAGAAAAAGAAGGTGAAGAAGAAGTTGAAGGTTCCGATGGAAAAGAAGAATAAGAAGAAGAAGTTCAAGATGAAAATGAAGAAAATGAAGAAGAAGAAGAAGAAGAAGAAGAAGAAGGAGATGAAGAAGAAGAAGATAAGGAAGAAGAAGAAGGCGAAGAAGAAGTAGAAGAAGAAGAAGACGAAGAAGAAGAAGAAGTCGATGAAGTAGAAGAAGAAGAACATAAGAAGGAATAAGAAAAAGAAGAAGAAGAAGAAGAAGAAGAAGAAGAAGAAGAAGAAGAAGAAGAAGCAAAAGAAGAAAAAGAAAAAGAAGAAGAAGACAAAGAAAAAGAAAAGAAGAAGAAGAAGAAGTAGAAGAAGAAGAAGATGATGAAGAAGAAGAAGATTATGATGAAGTAGAAGTAGAAGAAGAAGATAAAGAAGAAGAAGAAGAAGAAAAAGAAGAAGATTAAGAAGAAGAAGAAGGCAAGGAAGAAGTAGACAAAGAAGAAGAAGAAGAAGATGAAGAAAAAGAAGTGTAGCGGAAGAAGAAGAAGAAGAAGAATCCAAAGAGAGAGAAGAAGAAGTAGGAGAAGAAGATGAAGAAGAAGAAGAAAATAAAGAAGAAGAAGTAGAAGAATGGTAAAGATGAAGAAGTGCAAGAAAAAGAAGACGAAAATAAGCAAAGGAAAGAAGAACACGAGGAAGAAGAAGTAGAAGAAGACAAAAATCAAGGAGAGGAAGAAGAAGATGATGATGATGAAGAAGTAGAAGAAGAAGATGAAGAAGAAGATGATTATGAAGAAGAAGATGAAGAAGAAGAAGAAGAAGAAGAAAAAGAAGAAGAAGAAGAAGACGAAGAAGGAGAAGATGATGATGAAAAAGAAGAAGAAGGAGAATGACAAGATAGAGAAGAAGAAGAAAAAGTTGAAGAAGAAGAAGAAGAAGAGGAAGAAGACGAAGATTATCATGAAGAAGAAAAGAAGAAGAAGATGAAATAGAAGAAGAAGAAGAAGAAGAAGAAGAAGATGAAGAAGAAAAAGATGAAAAAGAAGAAGAAGAAGAAGAAAAACAAGAGTATGAAGATGAAGAAGAAGAAAAAGAAGAAGAAGAAGTAGAAGGACAAGAAGAAGGAAAACATGAAAAACAAGAAGATTGAAATGAAGAAGAAGAAGAAGAAGAAGAAGAAGGAGAAGTAGAAGTAGGAGAAGAACGAGAAGAATTTGAAGAAGAAGAAGAAGGAGAAGAAGGAGAAGAAAAAGAAGAATAAGAAGAAGTTGAAAAAGAAGAAGAAGAAAAATAAGAAGATGAAGAGGGAAAAGGAGGGCAAGAAGAAGAAATAGAAGAGGATCAAGAAGAAGAAGAAGAAGATGATGATGATAATGAAGAAGAAGAACTTGATGAAGAAGAATAAGATGAGAAAGAAGAGTAAGAAGAAGAAGAAGAAGAAGAAGACAAAGTCAAAGAAGAAGAAGAAGTAAAGGAAGGTGAAGAAGATGAAGAAGAAGAACTACAAGAAGAAGAAAAGGTAGAAGAAATAGAAGAAGAAGAAGAAGAAGTATTAGA
>JAIUJO010001228.1:57500-60000 GCA_023846275.1 Vanilla planifolia
GAAGTGGAGGAAGAAGAAGAGGAAGATGAAAAAGAAGAAGATGTAGGAGAAAAAGAAGTTGACAATGAAGAAGAACAAGAAGATGAAGAAGTAGAAGATGAAGTAGAAGAAGAGGATGAAGAAGAGGAAGATGAAGAAGTAGAAGAAGGAGAAGAAGAAGAAGAAAAAGTAGAAGAAGACTTTAAAAGACAAAGAAGAAGAAGAAGAAGAAGAAGGAGTAGGAGAAGAATTAGAAGAAGTAAAAGAAGAAGAAGAAGAAGAAGAAGAAAAGGAAGGAGAAGAAGATAAAGTACATAAAGAAGAAGAAGAATAAGAAGAAGAAGGAGATGTAGAAGAAGAAGGAGAAGAGGAAAAAGCTAAACATGTTGAAGAAGGAGAAGGAGAAGAAGAAGAGGATAAAGAAGGAGTAAAAGGAGAAGTAGAAGAACAAGAAGAAGAAGAAGGAGGAGAACAAGAAGTAGTAGAAGAAGAAGACGACGAAGAAGAATAAGAAGAAGGAGAAGAACAAGAAGAAGAAAAAGAAGAAGTGGAAGAAAAGGAAGAAGAAGAAGAAGATGATGATTATGATCATGAAGATGATAAAAAGACGAAGAAGAAGAAGAAGAAGAAGAAGAAATAGAAGAAGGTGAAGGAGAAGAAGAAGAACAAGAAGAAGAAGAATAAGATGAACAAGAAGAAGAAGGGAAAGAAGAAGAAGAAGAAGAAGAAGAAGGAGTAGAAGAAGAATAAGAAGACGAAGAATAAAAAGAAGAAGATGACGAAGAAGGAGGAGAAGAAGAAGAAGAAGAAGACGAAGAAGAAGAAGTGGAAGAAGAAGAAGAAGAAGAAGGAGAAGAAGGAAAACAAGAAGAAGAAGAAGAAGAAGAAGAATGAGGAGAAGAACAAGACAAAGAAGTAGAAAAAGAAGAAGAAGAAGGAGAAGAAGAAGAAGTCAAAGAGGTAGAAGAAGATGGAAAAGAAGAAGAAGAAAAAGTTGTTGCTGATGAAGAAGAAGTAGAAGAAGAAGTAGAAAAAGAAGAAGAAGAAGTAAAGAAGAAGAAGAAGAAGAAGAAGAGAAGAAGAAGAAGAACAACAACAAGAAAAAGAAGAATAATAATAAGAAGAAGAAAAAGAAGATGAAGGAGAAGTAGAAGAAGAAGAAGAAGAAGAAGAAGAAGAAGAAAAAGAATCAAAGGAAGAAGAAGAAGAAGAAAATGAAGAAGATGAAGAAGAAAAAGAAGAAGAAGAAGAAGAAGAAGAAGAAGAAGAAGATGATGATGATGATGATGATTTTAAAGAAGATGAAGAAGAAGAAGACAAAGTAAACGAAGAAGAAGAAAAGGAACAACTATAAGAAGAAGAACACGAAGAAGATGAAGGAGAAGGAGAAGAAAAAGGAGGGGAAGAAGATGATGATGAGGAAGAAGAAGAAGTTGAAGAAGAAGATGATGATGATAATGAAGAAGAAGTGTAAGAAGAAGTATAGGACGAAAAATAAGAAGAACAATAAGACGAACAAGAAAGAGAAGAAGAAGAACAACAAGACGAAGTAGAAATTGTAGAAGAAGACGAAGAAGAAGGAGAAGGAAAGCAAGAAGGAGAAGAAGAAGAAGAAGAAGAAGTAGAAGAAGAAAAGCAAGAAGAAGAAGAAGAAGAAAAAGAAGAAGAAGAAGAAGATGAATAAGAAGAACAAGAAGAAGAATGAGAAGAAGAAGAAGAAGAAGAAGCAGAAGAAGAAGAAGAAGAAGTAAGAGAAGAACAAGAAGAAGAAGAAGATTAAAAAGAAGAAGAAAAAGTAGAAGAAGGATAAGAAGAAGAGGAGGAAGAAGAAGAAAAGGAAGAAGTCGAAGATGGAGAAGGAGAAGAAGATAAAGGAGAAGAAGGGGAAGGAGTAGGAGGAGGAGAAGAAGAAGGAGAAGAAGAGGAACAAGGAGAAGAAAAGGAGGAGAAGAAGATGAAGAAGAAGGATGAGGAGAAGAGGATGGAGAAGAAGGAGAAGAAGAAGAAGAAGAAGAAGGTGGAGAAGAAGAAGAAGAAGGAGGAGGAGGAGAAGAAGAAGAAGAAGAAGAAGAAAAGGAAGAAGAAGAAGAAGAAGAAGAAGATGGAGTGCGAGAAGGAGAAGAAGAAGAAGAAGAAGAAGAAGAAGAAGAAAAAGAAGAGGAAGATGCAGAAGAAGTAGTAGTAGTGGTAGAAGAATAAGTAGAAGACAAAGAAAAAGAAGAAGTGGAGCAAGGAGATGAAGACAAAGAAGAAGAAGAAGGAGAAGAAGAAGAAGAAGAGGAAGAAGAAGAAGAAGAAGATGGAGTGGGAGAAGAAGAAGAAGAAGAAGACGAAGGAAATGTAGAAGAAGAAGTAGTAGTAGTATTAGAAGAATAAGTAGAAGACAAAGAAAAATAAGAAGAAGAAGAAGCAGAAGTGGAGCAAGGAGATGAAGACGAAGAAGAAGAAGATGATGAAGAATAAGAAGAAGAAAAAGAAGAAGAGGTAGAAGAGGAAGAAGAGGAAGAGGAAGAAGAAGAGA
>JAIUJO010001228.1:100000-102500 GCA_023846275.1 Vanilla planifolia
CTCCTCCTCCTCCTCCCCTTACTTCTACTTCTTTTTTTATCTTCTTCTTCTTCTACTTCTCCTTCTACTTCTTTTTGTTCTTCTTCTTGTTCTTCTTCTCCTTCTTTTTCTTTTTTTTCTTCTTCTTCTTCTCCTCCAACTTCTTCTACTACTTCTTCTTCTTCATCATCTTCTATTCTTCTCCGTCTTCTTCTTCTTCTACAACTACTACTTGTTCATCCACATCTTCCCCTTCTCCTTCTTCTGCTACTACTACAACATTGTCTTCTACTTCATCTTCTAGTTCTTCTTCTTCATCTTCTCCTTCTCCTTCTTTCTCTTCTTTTTCTTCTTTTTCTTCTTCTTCTTTTTCTTCTTCTTCTTCTTCTTCAACTACTTCTTCTTCTTCTTCTACTACTACTACTTCTCAATCTTCATCTTCTTCATCTTCTTGTTCTTGTTCTTGTTCTTCTTCTTCTTCTTCTTCTTCTTCTTTGTCTTCTTCCTTTTCTTCTTCTTCTTCATAATCTTTTTCTTCTTCTTCTTCTCATTCCTCTTCTTCTCTTTTCTCTTCTTTTTCTTCTTCTCCCTCTACTTCTTCCTCTACTTCTTCTTCTTCATCATCTTCTTCTTCTTTTCTTCTTTTTCTTCTTGTTCTTCTTCTTCATCTTATTCCACTTCCTCTTCTTCTTTTTCTTCTTTTTTGCTTCTTCTTCTTCTACTTCTTCTCTAACTTCTTCGTCTTCTTCTTCTCCTTCAACTGTTGCTGCTTCTTCTTCTTCTTCTACTTCTTCTTATTCTATTACAACTTCTTCTCCTTCCTCTCCTTCTTCTTCTCATTTCTCTTCTACTTCTTCATCTTCTCCTTCTTCATATTCTTCACCTTCTTCTTCTTCTTCTTGCTCTTCTTCTTCTTCTTCTTCTTCTTCTTCTTCTTCTTATTCTTCTTCTTCTTCTTCTTCTACTTCTTTTTCTTCTCCTTCATCCTTATCTTCTTCTCCAAATTCCTATTCTTTCTCTTCTTCTTCTTCTTCTCCTTCTTTTTCTTTTTATTCTTCTTCTTCTTCTCCTTCTTCTTCTTTTTATTCTTCTTCTTCTTCTTCTTCTTCTACTTCTTCTTTTTCTTCTATTTCTTCTTCTTCTTATTCTTCTTCTTCTTCTTCTTCTTCTCCTCCTCCTTCTTCTTCATCTTCTGCATCATTTTCTTCGTCTTCTTCTTCTTCTTCTTCTTCTTCTTCTTCTGCTTCTTATTCTTCGTCTTCTTCTTCTTCTTCTTCATCACCACTTTCTCCATCTACTTCTTCTTCTTCATCTTCTTCTTCTTCTTCTCTTTCTTCTTCTTCTTTTTCTTCTCCTTCTTCTTCTTTTTTTCTTCTTCTTCTACTTGTTCATCTCCTCCTAATTATTCTGCTTCTTCTTCTTCTCCTCCTCCTTCTTCATCTTCTGCATCATTTTCTTCGTCTTCTTCTTTTCTTCTTCTTCTTCTTCTTTTGCTTCTTTTTCTTCTTCTTCTTCTTCTTCTTCTTCTTCACCACTTACTCTATCTACTTCTTCTTCTTCTTCTTCTTCTCCTTCTTCTCTTTCTTCTTCTTTTTCTTATCCTTCTTCTTCTTTTTTTTCTTCTTCTTCTACTTGTTCATCTCCTCTTAATTATTTTGCTTCTTCTTCTTCCCCATCTCCTTCTTCTTCTTCTTCTTCTTCTCCTTTTGATTCTTCTTCTTCTTCTTATTTTTCTTCTTCTTCTTCTTTTTCATCTTCTTCTTCTTCGTCTTCATCATCTTCGTCCTTTTCTTCTTCTTCTTCTTCTTTGTCTTCTTCTTCTTCATCATCGTCCTCTTCTTCTTCTTTGTCTTCTTCTTCTCCATCTTCATTTTCTCCTTCTACTTTTCCTTCTTCTAATTCATCTTCTTCTTCTTTTTCTTCTTCTTCTTCTTCTTTCACTTTCACTTCTTCTTTCACTTTCACTTCTTCTTCTCTTCCTCTTCCTGTTTCAATTCTTCTTCTTCTTCTTCTTCTTTTGCTTCCTCTTCTTCTTCTTCTTCCTCTTCTTCTTTTTCTTCTTCTTCTTCGTCTTCTTCTTCTTCCTCTTCTTCTACTTCTGCTTCTTCTTCTTCTACTACTACTACTATGACTTCTACTTCTTCTTCTTCTACTACTTTTGCTTCATCACCATCATCTTCTTCATCATCTTCATCATCTTCTTCTTCTTCTTCTTCGTCTTATTATCCTTATTCTTCTTCTTCTTCTCCTTCTTCCTTTTCTTCATCAACTTCTTCTTCTTCTTCTTCTTCTTCCTTTTTTGCTTCTTCTTCTTCTTCTTAATTGTTCTTCTTCTACTTCTTCTTCTGCCTCTTATTCTTCTTCTTCTTCTTCTTCCTCAGCTAATTCTTCTTCTGCTTCTTCTTATTCTTCTTTGCCTTTTTCTTCTTCTTTTTCTTCTTCGTCTCTTCTTTTTCTTCTTCATCATCTTCTTCATCTTCATATTGTTGTTCTTGTTTTCCCTCTTCTTCCCCTACTTCTT
>JAIUJO010001228.1:117500-125000 GCA_023846275.1 Vanilla planifolia
CTTCCTATTCTTCTTCTTCTTCTTCTTCTTCTCCTTCTTTGTCTTTTTCTCCTTCTTCTTCTTCTTATTTTTCTTCTCCTTCTTCTTCTTCCTCTTCTTCTAATTTTTCTTCTTCTTCTTCTTCTTCTTGTTCATGTTCTTCCTTTATTCTTCTTCTTCTTTTTCTTCTTCTTCTTCTTCTTCTTTTCTTGTTCTTCTTCTTCTTCTTCTTCTTCTTCTTCTTTTTCTTCTTTGGCTTCTAGTGCATCTTCTTCTTCCTCTTCTTCTTCTTCTTCTGCCTCCACTTCTTCTTCTTCTTCTCCTTCATTATCTTCTTCTTCTACTTCTTCTTCTCCATCTTGTTTTTATTTTTCTTCTTCTTCTTTTTGCACTTCTACTTCCTCTTCATCTTCTTCTTCTTCTTCTACTTCTACTTTTTCAACATCTACTATTCCTCGTTCTTCTTCTTTTTCTTCCACTTCTATTTCTTCTTCTCCCCTTCCTCCTCCTCCTCCAGCTCATCCTCCTCCTTCTTTTTCTTCTTCTTCCATTTCTTCTTCTTCTTTTTCTTCTTCTTCTTTTTATTTTTCTTCTTCCTCATCTTCTTCTTCATCTTTTCTTCTTCTTCTTCATCTTCTTCTTCTTCTTCTTCTCCTTCTCTATCCTGTACTTATTCTTCTTCCACTTTTTCTTCTTCCACTTCTTTTTCATCTCTTTCTTCTTCTTCAACTTCTTCTTCTTTCAATTCTTCTTCTTCTTCTACTACTACTACTACTTCTTCTTCTTCTTATTTTTCTTCTCCTTCATCTTCTACCTCTTCTTTTCTTCTTCTTCTTCTTCATCATCTTCTTCTTCTTCTTCTTCTTCTCCTTCCTTTACTTCTTCTTCTTCCTCTTCTTCTTCATCTTCTTCTTCTTCAAATTCTTCTTCTTTTTCTTCTTCTTCTTCATCTTTTTCTTCCTCTTATTTTTCTTCTTGTTCATCTTCTATATCTTCTTTTCTTCTTCTTCTTATTCTTCTTCTTCTTCTTCTTCTTCTCCTTCCTCTACTTCATCTTCTTCCTCTTCTTCTTCTTCTTTAGCTTCTTCTTCTTCTTCTTCTTCTTCTTCTTCTACTATTACTACTACTACTTCTTGTTCTTCTTCTTCTTGTACTTCTTTTACTTCTTCCTTTACTTCTTCCCCTTCTTCTTCTTCTACTCTTCTTCTTCTTCTTCTTCTTCTCAGATTCTTCATCTTTTTCCTCTTCTACTTCTTCTTTTTCTTCTCCTTCTTCTTCTTCTTCTTTTTCTTCTTCTTCTTCTTCTTCTTCTTCTTCTTCTCGTTCTTCCTTTTCTTCTACTACTTCTTCCTGTACTTCTTCTTCTTCTTCATTTTCTTCTCCTTCTTCTTCTTCTTCTCCTTCTTTTTACTCTTCTTGCTCTTCTTTCGCTTCTTCTTCTTCTTCTTTTTCTTCTTCCTCTTCTTCTTCTACATCTTCTTCTGCTTCTTCTTCTTCTTTTTCTTCTTCTTCTCCTTCTTCATTTTCTTTATCATCGCCTTCTTCTTCTTCTTCTTCTTCTTCTTCTTCTTCTTTTCTTCTTCTTCTTCTTCTTCCTATTCTTCTTCTTCTTCTTCTTCTTCTTTTTCTTCTTCATCTACTTGTACTTCTTCTTCCTCTTCTTCTTCTACAACTACTTCTTCTTTTTCTTCTTCTTTTATTGCTTCTTCTTCTTCTTCTTCTTCTCCTTCTTTTAATTCTTCATCTTCTTCTTCTTCTTCTTCTACTAATTATGCTTCTTCATCATCTACTTCTCCTCCTTCTTTTTCTTTTTCTTCTTCTGCTTCTTCCCTTCCTCCTTTTCCTACTCCTCTTTCTTCTTTTTCTTCTTCTTCTCCTCCTTCTACTTCTTCTTCTTCTTCTTCCTCTTCTTCTTCATGTTTTCTACTTCTTCTTCTTCTTCTTCTCCTTCCTTTACTTCTTCTTCATCCTCTTCTTCTTCTTCCACTTCTTCTTCTTCTTCTTCTTCTTCATCCACTTATTCTTCTTCTTGTGTTTCTTTTTCTTCTTCTTCTTCTTCTTCCTCCTCCTCTTCTTCTTCTTCTAATTCTACTTCTTCTTCTTCTTCTTCTTCTTCTTTTACTTCTTCTTCTTCTTCTTCTTCCTCCTTTTATTCTTCTTCTTCTTCTTTTCCTTCTGCTTCTTGTTCTTCTTCTTCTTTTTCTTCTTTTTCTTCTTCTTCTTCTTCTTCTTCTTCTACTACTACTTCTTCTTCTACTTTTCCATCTTCTTTTTCTTCTTCTTCTTCTTCTTCTTCTTCAACTACTACTATTGCTTCTTTTATTCTTCTTCTTCTTCCTCACCTTCTTCTTCTTCTTCATCATCATCATCTTCTTCTTTAACTTCTTCTTCTTCTTCTTTTTCTTCTTTTTCTTCTTCTTCTTCTTTTTCACCTTCTTCTACTTCTTCTTCTTCTTCTTTTTCTTCTTCTTCTTCTTCCCCTTTTCATCCTCTACTTCTTCTTCTACTTCTTTTTCTTCTTGTTCTTTGTCCTCTTCATCTTCTTCTTCTTCATCTTCTTCGTCCTATTCTTCTTCTTCAACTTCTTCTTCTCCAATGACTTCTACTTCTTCTTCTACTCTTTCTGCTTCTTGTTATTTTTAATATTAATATTTTTATTAATATTATTATTTTTCATCATCTTCTACTTCTTCTTCTTCATATTCTTCTTCTTCATCTTCTTCCTCTTCTTCTTCTTCTCCTTCTTGGTCTTGTTCTTCTTCTGCAACTACCAATACTACTACAATTACTACTTCTCCATCTTCCTATTATTATTATTCTTCTTCTTCTTCTTTCTCTTCTACTTCGTCTTGTCCTTCAAATTCTTCTTCTTGTTGTTGTTCTTCCTCTTCTTCTTCGTCCTCTTGTACTTCTCTCACTTCTTCCTCTTCTTCTTCATCCTCTTCTTCTTCCTCTTCTACATTTTCCTCTAACTCTTCTTTTTCTTCCCCTTCTGCTTCTTCATTCGCTTCCATTTCTTCTTCTTTCCCTTCTTCTTCTTTTACGACTAGCACTTCATCTTCTCTATCTTCTTCTTCTTCTTCTTCTTCCTCTTCTTCTTCTTCTTCTTCTTTCTTCTTTTTCTTCTACACATTCTTCATCTTCTTCTTCTTCTTCTCTTTTTTCTTCTTCTTTTTCTATGTCTTCTTCTTCTTCTTCTACATCTTCTTCTTGTACATCTTCTTCTTCTTCTTCTTCTTCCTCTTTCCCTTCTTCGTCTTCTTCGTCTGCTTCTTCTTCTTCTTCTTCTACTTCTACTTCTTACTCTTCTTTTTCTTCTTCTTCTTCTTCTTCTTCTTCTCCTCCTTCTCCTTCTACTTCTTCTTTTTCTTCATCTTCTTCTTCCTCTACTTCTTCAACTACTTTTTTTTCTTATTATTATTATTATTATTATTATTATTCTTCTTATCCCTTTTCTTCTTCTACTTCTTCTTCTTCTGATTCTTGTTCTTCTTCTCCTTCTTCTTTTTCTTTTTTTTCTTCTTCTTCTTCTACTACTTCTTCTTCCTAGTCTTCTTGTACTTCTCCTTTTTCTCCTCCTCCTCCTTCTTCTTCTTCTTCTTCTTCTTCTTCTCATTCTTCTTCTACTTCTTTTTATTCTTCTTCTTCATCTAATTCTTCCTCTACTTCTTCTTCTACTACTACTTCTTCTTCATTCTCTTCTTCTTCTTCTTCACCTTCTTCACCTTCTTCATCTTCTTCTTTTTCTTCTTCTTCTTCTTCCTCTACTTCTTCTTCCTCCTCTTCTTCATCCTCTTCTTACTCTTCATCTTCTTCTCCGTCTTCTTCTTCTTCTTCTCCTTCTCCTTCTTCTTCCTTCTTCTTCATGTTCATGTTGTTCTTTTTCTTCTACTTCTTCTTCTTCTTCTTCTTCTACAACATCTTCTTCTTCTTCTTCTTCTTCTGCTTTCTGTTCTTCTTCTTCTTCTTTCTTTTTTTCTTCTTCTTCCTCTTCTTCTCCAACCTCTTCTTCTTCTTCTTCTTCTTCTTCTTCTACTTCTTCTCCTCTTTCTTCCCATTCTTCTTCTACTACTTCTTCATCTTCTCTTTCTTCTTCTTTTTCTCCTCCTTCTGCTTCTTCTCCTTCTTTGTCTACCACTTTTCATCTTCTTCTCCTACTTTTTCTTATTCTTCTTCTTCTCCTACTGCTACTACTTCTTCTTCTTCTTCTACTGCTACTACTTCTTCTTCTTCTTCTTCTCTGTCTCCTTCTTCTTCTTCTTTTTCTTCTTCTTCTTCTACTACTACTACTACTACTACAACATCTTCTACTCGTTCTTTTCTTTTTCTTCCTCTTCTACTTTTCTTCTAATTCTTCTTCTTCTCCTTTTTCTTCTCCTTCTTCTTCTTCATTTTCTTCTTCTTCTTCTTCTACTACTACTTCATCTTTTTTTTCTTCTACTTCTTATTCTTCTTCTTCTAATTCTTCATCTTCAACTTCATGCTCCTCCTATTTCTTTTTTTTGTTATTCTTCTTCTTCTTCTTCTTATTCTTCTTCTTCCTCCCCTCCTCCTCCTCTTCTTCTTATTCTTTTACTTCTTCTTCTTCTTCCCCTTCTTCCTCTTCTTTTTCTTCTTCTTCTTCTTCTTCTTCTTCTTCGTCTTCTTTTTCTGCTACTTCTACACCTCTTTCTACTTCTTTTGCTTCTTAATCTTCTTTTTCTTCTTCTTCTTCTTCTTCTTCTTCTTGTTCTACTTGTTCTTCATTTTCTTCTTTTTCTTCTTCTTCTTCTTCTTCTTTTACTTCTTCTTCTTCTTCTTCCTCTTTAATTCTTCCTCTTCTTCCTCTTCTTCTTCCTCTTCATCTTCATCTTCTTTGTCTTCCTCTTCTTTTTCTTCCCCTTCATCTTCTTCTTCCTCTTCCACTTCTTGTTATTTTCTTCCTCTCCTTCTTCTTTCCCTTCTGCTTTCTCTTTTTCTTCTTCTTCTTCTTTCTCAACTTCTTCTTCTTGCTCATCTTCTTCTTTATCTTCTTCTTCTTCTTCTTCTTCTTCTTCTTCATCTTCTTCTCTTTTTCCTCCTTTTGCTTCTTTTTATTCTTCTTTTTCATCTTCTTCTTCTTCAACTTCTTCTTCTTCTTCTTCTTCTTGTAGTATTTCTTCTCCACCTCCTCCTTTTTGTACTTATACTTCTTCTTATTGATCTTCTTCTTCTTCTCCTTCTTCTTCTTATTATTCCTCTACTTCTTCTTCTTCTCCTTCTCCTTCTTCTTCTTCTTTTTCTACCTGTTCTTCTTCTTCTACTTCTTCTTATTCTTCCAATTCTTCTTCGACTTCTTCTTCTTCTTCATCTTCTTCTTCTTCTTCATTTTCTTCCTCTTCTTCTTCTTCCCTTTCTTCTTCTTCTTCTTCCTGTTCTTCTCCTTCTTCTTCCTCTTCTTCTTCTTCTTCATCTTCTCCATCTTCTTTCTTCTTCTCCTTCTACTTTACTTCTTCTTCTTCTTCTTCTACTTTTTCTTCCACTTTTTCTTCTTTTTCTTCTTCTTCTTCTTCTACTACTACTACAATTACCACTACTACTATTTCACCTACTTCTTCTTCTTTGTCATCTTCTTCCCCTTCTTCTTCTTCTACTTCTACTACTACTTCTTTATCTTCTTTATCATCATCTTCTTCTTCTTCTTCTTCTTCTTCTTCTGCTTCTACTTCTTCTTCTACAACTTTTTCTACTTCTTCTCTTTCTCCTTCTAATTATTATTATTTTTATTATTCGTTATCTTCTACTTCTTCTTCTTCATCTTCTTCTTCTTATTCTTCTTCTTGTTGTTCTACTTCTTCTACAACAACTAGTGCTACAACTACTTCTTCATCTTCTTCTTACTCTTAGTCTTCTTCTTCCTCTTGTTCTTCTTCTCCTTCTTCTTCCTCTTCTACTTCTCCCACTTCTTCCTCTTCTCCTTCTTCCTCTTCTTCTTCCACTTCTTCTTCCTCTTCTTCATTTTCCTCTTCCTTTTCCTTTTCTTCCACTTCTACTTCTACTTCTGCTTCCACTTCTTAATCTTTCACTTCTTCATCTTCTTTGTCTTGTTCTTCTTTTACTACTAGCACTTCATCTTCTCCATCTTCTTCTTCTCCTTCTCCTTCTTCTCCCTCTTCTTCTTCTTGTTCTTTTTTCCTTCTTCTTTTTCTTCTTCTTCTTCTTCTTCTTCTATATTTTCTTCTTCTTCTTCTACATCTTCTTCTTCTTCTACATCTTCTTCTTCTTCTTCTTCCTCTTCTCCATCGTCATCTTCTTTTTCTTCTTCTTCTTTTACTACTACTTCTTTTTCCTCTTCTTCTTCCTCTACTTCTTCTTCTCCTCCTTCTCCTTTCTCTTCTTCTTTTTCTTCATCATCTTCTTCTTCTTCAACTTCTTCAAATGCTTCTTTTTATTCTTCTTCTTCATCTTCTTGTTCTTCTTGTTCATCATCTTCTAATTCTTCTTCTTCTTCTTCTTCTTCTTCTTCTTCTTCTTCTTCTTCTTCTCCTTCGTAATCTTCTTCTTCTTCTTCTTGTACTTTTTCTCCTCCTCCTCCTCTTTCTTCTGCATCTTCTTGTTCTTCTTCTTCTACATCTTCTTCTTCTTCTTCTTCTCGCTCTTCTTCTTCTTCGTCTTCTTCATCTCATTGTTCTTCTTCTTGTTCTTCTTCTTCTTCATCTCATTCTTCCTCTGCTTGTTCTTCTACTTCTTCTTCTTCTTCTTCTTCTTCCTCTTGTTCTTCTTCGTCTTCTTCTTCATCATCTTCTTCTTCTTCTTCCTCTTCTTTTTCTTCTTCTTCTTCATCTTCTTCTTCTTCTTCTTCTTCTTCTTCTTCTTCTTCTTCTTCTTCTACTTCTTCTTCTTCTTCTTCTTCTTCTTCTTCTTCTTCTTCATTTTCTTCTTCTTTTACTTCTTCTTCTCCTTCTTCTTCTCATTCTCGTTCAACTACTTCTTCTTCTTGTTCTCCTCTTTTTGCTTCTTCTCCTTCTTTGTCTACCTCTTTTTTCTCTTTTTCTCCTACTTGTTATTCTTCTTCTTTTTCTTCTTCTTCTTCTTCTACTACTACTAATACTACTACTTCTCCTTCTTCTTCTTCTTTTTTTCCTTCTTCTTCTTCTACTACTACTGCTGCAATTTCTTCTTGTTCTTTTCCTTCTCTTTATTCTTTACTTTTTTTTATTCTTCTTCT
The DNA here is from genome assembly GCA_023846275.1 of Vanilla planifolia. NCBI lineage: Eukaryota > Viridiplantae > Streptophyta > Magnoliopsida > Asparagales > Orchidaceae > Vanilla > Vanilla planifolia. Next base: position 124,666 of record JAIUJO010001228.1, read on the forward strand.
TCTTCTCCTTCTCCTTCTTCTTCCCCTTCTTCTTCTACTTCTTCTTTTGATTCTTCATCTTCAACTTCTTCTTCTTGTTCTGTTTCTTCTTCTTCATCTGTTCATCCTCCTCCGCTTTTTTCATCTTCTTCTACTTGTTCTTCTTTTTCTTCTACTTCTTCTTCTTCTTCTTCTTCTTCTTCTTCTCCTCCTCCTCCTCCTCCTCCTCCTCCTTCTTCTTCTACTTCATCTATTTCTTTTTCTTCTTCTTCTTCTTCTCTTCTTTTCCTTCTTTTTCATCTTGTTCTTCTTCTACTTCTTCTTCCTCTTCTTCTTCTTCTTCTCCTTCCTCCTCT
>JAIUJO010000936.1:5000-10000 GCA_023846275.1 Vanilla planifolia
AGAAGAAGAGGAAGAAGACAAAGAGGAAAAGGAAGAAGAAGAAGAGGAAGAAGATGAATAAGAAGAAGAAGAAGAGGAAGAAGAAGAGGAGGATGATGACGATGAAGAGGATGAAGAAGAAAAACAAGAAAAGTAGAAGAAGAAAAGAAGAAGAAGAAGAAGTAGAAGAAGAAGAATAAGAACAAGAAGAAGGAATAGGAGGGGGAGGAGGAGGAGGAGAAGAAGAAGAAGAAGAAGAAGAAGAAGCAGAAGAAAGAGAAGACGAAAAAGAAGAAGAAGAAGAAAAGGAGGAGGAGAAGAAGCAGAAGTAATGAAGAAGAAGAAGGAGAACAAGATGAAGCAGATGAAGAAGAAGAATAAGATGAAGAAAAAGAGGAAGAAGACGACAACTAATAAGAAGATGTAGAGGAAGAAGACTAAGAAGTAGAAGAAGTAGAAGTAGTAGAAGAAGAAGTAGCGAAAGTAGTAGAAGTTGAAGTAGAAGGAGAAGAAGAGGAAGCAAAAGAAGAAGAAGAAGAACAAGAAGAAGAAGATGAAGAAGGAAAAATGAAGAAGAAGACGATGAAGAATAAGAAAAGGAAAAGAATGAAGTAGAAGAAGAAGAAGAAGAAGAAGAATTAGAATTAGAAGAAGAATAAGAAGAACAAGAAGGAAGAAGAAGAAGAGGAAGAAGAAGAAAAAGGAGGAGGAGAAGAAGAAGAAGAGGAAAAGGAAGGAGAAGAAAAAAATGAAGAGGATGATGATGATGATGATGAAGAAGAAGATGAAGAAGAAGAAGAAGAAGTTTAGAAGAAGAAGAAGAAGAGGGTGAACAAGAAGAAGAAAAAGAAGAAAAAAAGAAGAACAAGAAAGAGAACAAGAAAGAGAACAAGATAAACAAGAAGTAGAAGAAGAAGAAGAAGAAGTAGGAAAAGTAGAAGAAGAAATAGAAGAAGAAGAAGAAGAAGAAGAAGAAGAAGGAGAAGAAGAAGTAGATGATCAGGAAGATAAAGAAAAAGAAGAAGAAGAACAACAATTAAAAGAAGAAGATGAAGAAGAAGAAGGAGGAGGAGAAGAAAAAGAAAAACATGAAGAAGAAGAAGATGATGAAGAAGAACTAGAAGAGAAGAAAAAGAAGAAAAAGAAGAAGAAGAAGAAGAAGAAGAAAATGAATAAGAAGAAGTAGAAGAAGGAGAAGTAAAAGGAGGAGAAGTAGAAGAAGAAGAAGACGAAGAAGATGAAGAGGAAGGAGAAGAAGAAGATGAAGAAGAAGAAGAAGGAAAAGGCAAAGAAGAAAAAGTGGAAAAGGCAAAAGAAGAATAAGAGGAGGATGAAGAAGCAGGAGAAGAAGAAGAAGAAGAAGAAACAGAAGAAGAATAAGACAAAGAAGATGAAGAAGTAGAATAAAAGGAGAAGAAGAAGACTAAGCAGAGGAAGAAGAAGAAGTAGAAGAAGAAGAAGAAGAAGGATTAGAAGAAGAAGATGATGAAGAAGAAGTAGAAGAACAAGAAGAAGAAGAAAAAGAAGAAGAAGAAGAAGTGGAAATAGAAAATGAAGAAGAAGAATAAGAGGAAGATGATGAAGATGAAGAAGATAACGAGGAAGAAGAAGAAGAAGAAGAAGAAGAAGTAGAAGAGGAAGAAGAAGAGGAGGAACAAGAAGAAGATGAAGAGGAAGAAGTTGATGAAGAAGAACAAGAAAAATAATTAGATGATGATGATGATGAAGTTGATGAAGAAGAAGAAGAAGAAGAAGACGAAGAAGAATAAAAAAAAGAAGAAAGTAGAAGAAGAAGAGGAAGAAAAAGAAGAAGAAGAAGAAGAAGAAGAAAAGTAGAGGAACAAGAAGAAGAAGAAGACGAAGAAGAGGAAGAAGAGGAAGAAGAAGAAGAAGAAGAAAAAGAAAAAGATGAAGACGAAGAAAAGGAACAAGTGGAAGAAGAAGAAAAGATGATGAAGAAGAAGAAGAATTAGAAAAAGAAGAAAAAGATGAAGAAGAAGAGGAAGAAGAACAAGAAGAAGAAGAAGAAGCAATAGAAGAAAAAGAAGTAGAAAAAGAAGAAGAAGAAGAAGAAATAAATCAAGAAGTCAAACAAGAAGAAAAAGAAATAGAAGAGGAAAAACTATAGCAAGAAGACTTCGAAGAAGAAGAAGAAGAACAGCCTAAAAAAGAAGAAGAAGAAGAAGAAGAAAAAGGGGAAGGAGAAGAAGAAGAAGAAAAAGAAGAAGAATAAAACGAAGAAAAAGAATAACAAGTAGATTAAGAAGAAGAGGAAGAAGAAAAAGAAGAGGAAGTACAAGAAGAAGAAGAACAAGTAGAAGATGATGAAGAAGAAGAAGAAAAGGAAGACAAAGATGCTGACAAAGAAGAAGAAGAAGAAGAAGAAGAAGAAGAACAAGGAGAAGTAATAGAAGATGAAGATGAATAAATAGAAGAAGAAGAAAAAGGAGATGAAGAAGAGGATGATGAAGAAGAAGATTAATAAGTAGATGATGAAGATGAAGAAGAAGAAGAAGATGACGATGACAATGATGATGATGATGAAGTGGAAGACGAAGAAGAGGTAGAAGACAAAGAAGAAAAGAAAGAAGAAGACGAAGAAGAAGTAGAAGAAGAAGATGATGACAATGAAGAAGAAGAAGAAGAAAAAGATGTAGCAGAATAAGAAGAAGAAGAAGAAGGAGAAGAAGTAGAAGAAGAAGGAGGATGAGGAGGAGAAGATGAAGAAGAAGAAGAAGAAGAAGAAGTAGATGAAGGAGAAGAAGAAAAAAAAGATGAAGGAAAGGAAGAGGAGGAGAAGAAGTAAAAGTTGATGAAGAAGAAGAAGGAGAAGAAGAAGAAGAAGAAGAAGAAAAAGAGGAAGAAAAAAAGGAAGGAGAGGAGAACTAATAAGAAGATGTAGAGGAAGAAGATGACGAAGAAGAAGAAGTAAAAGTAGAAAAAGAAGAATATGTAGTAGAAGTAAAAAAATAAGAAGATGCAAAGGAAGAAGAAGAAGAAGAAGTAGAAGAAGAAGGAGAAGAAGAAGAAGAAGAAGATGATGATGATGAAGAAGAAGAAGTTGAAGAATAAGAAGAAGAAGAAGAAGAACAAAAAGAAGAGGAAGATGAAGAAGAAGATGAAGAAGAAGAAGAAGAAGTAGAAACGAATAAGAAGAAGAAGAAGAGGACAAGGAAGAAGCAGAAGAAGAAGAACAAGGCAAAGAAGGCAAAGAAGAAGAAGAACAAGGCAAAGAAGGTGAAGAAGAAGAAGAAGAAGAAGAAGAAGAACAAGAAGAAGATGATGAAGAAGAAGATGAAGAAGAGGAAGAGGAAGAAAATGAAGAAGACAAACAAAAAAAAAAGAAGATGAAGAAGAAGAAAAAGATGAAGGAGAAGAAGAAGAAGTGGAAGAAGTAGAAGAAGAAGTAGAAGAAGAAGGAGAAGAAGATGAAGAATAAGAGAAGAAGGAAGAAGAAGAAGAAGAAGATGAAGAAGTAGAAGAAGAAGATGATGATGATGATGATGAAGAAGAAGGGGAAGAAGAAGAAGAAGAAGAAAATGAAGAAATAGAATAAAAAGAACATTAAGAAGAAGAGGAAGAAGATGAAGAAGAAGAAGAAGAAAAGAAGAAGAAGAAGAACATGTAGAAGATGAAGAAGAACAAGAAGAAGAAGACAAAGATGAAGACAAAGAAGAAGAAGTAGAAGAAGAAAAAGAAGAAGAAGAAGAAGAAGAAGAAAAAGAAGAAGTGATAGAAGATGAAGATGAAAAGAGAGAATAAGAAGAAGAAGAAAAATAAGTTCAAGATGAGGATGATGAAGAAGATGATGATTAAGTAGATGAAGAAGAAGATGATGAAAACGATGATGAAGACGAGGAAGAAGAAGAGGAGGAAAAAGAATAGGAAGAAGATAAAGAGGAAAAGGATGAAGAAGAAGAAGAAGATGATGATGATGATGGTGATGAAGAAGAAGAAGAAGAAAAAGAAGTAGTAGAAGAAGAAGAAGATGATGAAGAAGATGAGGGAGGAGGAGGAGGAGAAGAAGAAGAAGAAGTAGAAGAACAAGAAGAAGAAAAAGAAGAAGAAGAAAAATAGGACGAGAAGAAGTTGAAGTTGATGAAGAAGAAGAAGGAGAAGAAGCAGAAGAAGAAGAAGAAGAAGGAATTAGGAAGAAGAGGACAGCTAAAAAGAAGAAGTAGAGGAAGAAAATGATGAAGAAGAAGAAGTAGAAGTAGAAGTAAAAGAAGCAAAAGAAGAGGAAGAAGAAGTAGAAGAAGAAGAAGAAAAAGAAGAAGAAGAAGAAGTAGAAGAAGAAGAAGAAGATGAATAAGAAGAAGAAAAAGAGGAAGAAGAAGATAAAGAAGAAAACATTGAAGAAGAAAATGAAGAATTGGAAGAAAAAGAAGAAGAAGAAGAAGAAGATGAACAACAACAACAAAAAGAAGAGGAAGAAGAAGTTGAAGAGGAAGAAGTAGAAGAGGAAGAAGAAGATGAAGATGATGAAGAAGAAGAGGAAGAAGAAGAAGAAGAAGAAGAGGAAGAAGAAGAAGCAAAAGAAAAAGAACAAGCCGAATAAGGCGAAGAAGAAGCAAAAGAAGAAGAAGAAGAAGAAGAAGAAGAACAGGAAGAAGAGGAAGAAGATGAAGAAGACGAAGAAAATAAGAACAAGAAAAAGAAGAAGAAGAAAAAGATGAAGGAGAAGAAGAAGAAGAAGAAGAAGAAGAAGTAGAAGAAGCAGAAGAAGAGGAAGAAGATGATGAGGAATAATAGGAGAACGAAGAAGAAAAAGAAGAAGAAGAAGAAGCTGAAGAAGAAGAAGAAGAAGAGGATGAAGAAAAAGAAGAAGAAGAGGAAGAAAATGAAGATACAGACAAAGAAGAAGAAGAAGAAGATGAGGACGACTAAAATGAAAAAGTAGAGGAAGAAGTAGAAGAAGAAGAAGAAGAAGTAGAAGTCGAGTAAGAAGAAGGAGAAGAAGAAGAAGAAGAAGAAGAAGAAGAAGAAGATAAAGATGAAGAAGACGAAGATGAAGAAGATTA
>JAIUJO010000936.1:15000-17500 GCA_023846275.1 Vanilla planifolia
AGAAGAAGTAGAAGAAGAAGAAGAAGAAGAAGAAGGAGGGGGAGGAGGAGCATGAGGAGGAGGAGGAGGAGAAGCAGAAGAAGAAGAAGAAGAAGAATAGGAGGAAGATGAAGAAGAAGAAGGAGAAGAAGAAGAAGAAGAAGAAGAAGAAGAAGAGGGACAAGAATAGGTGAAACAAGAAGAAGAGGAAGAAGAAGAAGAGGAAGAGAATAATGATAAAGACGAAGAAGAAGATGAGATAGAAGAAGAACAAGAAGAAGAAGAAGAAGAAGAAGAAGAAGATGATGATGATGACAGAGATGGTGAAGAAGAACAAGAGTAAGAAGAAGAAGAAGGAGAAGTTGAATAAGAACAAGAAGAAGAAGAAGGAGAAGAAAGAGAAGAAGAAGTAGAACAAGAAGAATGATAAGAGGAGAGGAAGAAGAAGGAGAAGAAGAAGTAGAAGAAGTTAATGAAGAAGCATAAGAAGAAGAAGTACAAGAAAAAAAAGAAGATGATGAAGAACAAGAAGGAGATGGTGAAGAAGAAGATGTTGAAGAAGAAGAAGGAGAATTAAAAGAAGTAAAAGAAGAAGTTGAAAAAGAAATAGAACAACAAGAAGAAGAAGAATAAGAATAAGAAGAAGAAAAAGAAGAAAAGGAAGAAAAAGATGAAGAGGAAGAAGAAGAAGAATAAGACGAAGAACAAGAAGAATAAGAAGAGAAGAAGAGGATGAAGCAGAAGAAGAAGAAGAAGAAAAGATGAAGAGGAAGAAGAAGAGGAAGAAGAAGAACAAAAAGAGAGGATGAAGAAGAAGAAAAAGATGTTAATGAATAAGAAAAAGAAGAAGAAAAACAGGAAGAGAAGAAGACAGAAAAGGAGAAGAGTAAGAAGAGGAGAGGATAAAGAAGAAGAATAACAAGAAGAAGAAGAAGAAGAAGAAAAAGAGGTAGAAGACTAAGAAGAAGAAGAAGAATAAGAAGAAGAATACGAAGAAGAAGATGAAGGAGGAGTTGAAGAAGAAGAGGAAAAAAGAATAAGAAGAAGTAGAAGAAGAATAGTAAAGGGTGACAAAGAAGCTGAAGAAGAAGAGTAAGAAGAAGAAGAAGAAGAAGAAGAAGAAGAAAAATAAAAAGAAGGATTAAACAAAGACAATGAAAAAGAAGTCGAAGAAGAAGAAGAAGAAGAAAATGAGGAGGAAGGAGAAGAAGAAGTCGAAGAAGAAGAAGAAGAAGAAGAAGAAGAGGAAAAAGAAGAGGAAGAACAAGAAGAAGATTAAGAGGAAGAAGTTGAAGAAGAAGAAGAAGATGATGATGATGATGTTAATGAAAAAGTAGTAATAGTAGAAGAAGATGAAGAAAAAGAAAAAGTTGAAGAAGAAGAAAAAGAAGAGGAAGAAGAAGAAGAAGAAGATGAAGAAGAAGATGTGTTAGAGGAAGAAGAAGAAGTAAAGGAGGAAGAGAAGTAGGAAGAAGAAGAAGAAGAAGAAGAAGAAGAAGAAAGAAGAAGAAGAAGAAGAAGAAGAAGGAGAAGGTGAAGAACAAGGAGAAGGAGAAGATGAAGAAGGAGAAGATGGAGAAGGAGGAGGAGGAGGAGAAGAAGAAGGAGGAGAAGAAGAAGAAGAAGAAGAAGAAGAAGAAGAAGTATAAGAAGGAGGAGAAGACGAAGGAGAAGGAGAAGACGAAGGAGAACAAGAAGGGGAAGAACAAGAAGAAAAAGTTGAAGAAGAATAAGAGAAGAAGTTGAAGGAAGAGGAACAAGAAGAAGAAGTGGTAGAAGAAGAAAAAGAAGAGGAACAAGAAGAGGAAGAAGAAGTAGAAGAGGATGAGAATGAAGAAGAAGAAGTGAAAGAAAAAAAATGAAGAGGAAAACAAAAAAGAAATTAAGGACGACTAATAAAGAGTACAGGAAGAAGTAGAAGATGAAGAAGAAGAAGATGTTGAAGAAGAAGAAGAAGTAAAAGATGAAGAAGATGAAGAAGAAGAAGAAGAAGAAGAAGAAGAAGAAGAAGATGATGATGATAAAGATGATGAAGAAGAAGAATAGGAAGGAGGAGAAGAAGATGAAGAAGAAGAAGAAAAGATGAAGAAGAAGAAGATGAAGAAGAAGATGACGAAGCAGAAGTTGAAGAAGAAAAAGAAGAAGAAGAAAAATAAGGAGAAGTATAAGAAGAAGGAGGAGAAGAAGAAGAACAAGAAGAAGAAGCAGCAGAGGAAGAAGAAGATGATGACGAAGAAGAAGTAGTAGTAGTAGTAGAAGAAGAGGAACAAAAAGAAAAAGAAGAGGAAGAATTGGAAGAAGAAGAAGAAGAAGAAGATAAATAATAAGAAGAAGAACAAGAAAAATAAGAGAAAGAAGAAGAACAAGAAGAAGAAGGAGTGGAAGAAGAAGTAGAAGAAGAAGAAAAAGAACAACAAGAAGAAGAAGAAGAGGAAGGCAAAGAAGAAGAAGAAGAAGAAGAGGAAGAAGAAGAAGAAGAAGAAGACGAAGAAGTACAAGAGGAAGAAGACGAAAAAGAAGA
>JAIUJO010000936.1:32500-40000 GCA_023846275.1 Vanilla planifolia
AGGAGAAGAAGAAGAAGAAGAAGAAGACGAGGAAGAAGATGAGGATGATGAAGTAAAAGAGGAGGAAGAAGAAAAAGACATAGATGATGAAGAAGAAGAAGAAAATGAAGAAGAAGGAGAAGAAAAAGAAGAAGAAGAAGAAGTACAAGAAGAATAAGAAGAAAAAGACAAACAAGAAGAAGACGATGAACAATAAGAAGAAGAAGAAGATGATTAAGAAGAAGAAGAAGATGACAAAAAAGAAGTAGAAGATGAAGTAGAAGAGGAGGAAGAAGAAGAAGAAGAATAGGAAGAAGAAGAGGAGGAAGAAGAAGAATCGAAAGAAGAAGAACTTGAAGGAGAAAAAGAAGAAGAAGAAGAAGAAGATGATGAAGAAGATGAAGTAGAAGAAGAAGAAGAGGAAGAAGAAGAAGTAGAAGAAGGAGAAGAAGAAGAAGAAGAAGAAGAAGAAGAAGTAGAAGGAGGAGAAGAAGAAGATGAAGGATCAGATGAAGAAGAAGGAGAAGAAGAAGAAGAAGAATAAGAAGAAGTAGAAGTAGAAGAAGAAGGAGAAGAAAAAGAAGAAGAAGAGGAAGAAGAAGAAGAAGAAGAAAAAGTAGAAGAATGGAAAGAAGAAGAAAGAGAGAAAGGAGAAGAAGAAGAAAAAGAAAAGGAAGAAGAAGAAGAACAACAACAACAAGAGGAAGAAGATGAAGAAGGACAAGAAGAAGATGAAGAAGAAGTGGAGGACAACTATTAGGAAGAAGAAGTAGAAGTAGAAGATGAAGAAGGAAAGAAGAAGAAGAAGAAGATGAAGAAGAAGGAGAAGAAACATGAAGAAGAAGAAGAAGAATATGATGAAAAAGAAGAAGGAAAAGTGGAGGAAGAAGAAGAAACATGAAGAAGAAGAAGTAGAATAAGATGAAATAAAACAAGAAGAAAAAGAAGAAGAAGAACTAGAAGAAGAAGAAGAAGAAGAAGTAGAAGAAGAAGTGGAGGAAGAAGAAGAAGAAGAAGAAGTGGAAGAAGAAGAAGAAGAAGAAGAAGAAGCAAAAGAAGAAGAAGTAGGAGAAGAAGAGGAAGAGGAAGAGGAAGAAGAAGAAGAAGAGGAGGAAGAAGTAGAAAGAAGAGGAACAAGAAGAAGAAGTTTAAGAAGAAGAAGAAGAAGAAGACGAAGAAGAAGAACAAGAACATGAAGAAGAGGATGATGAGGAAGAAAAAGAAGAAGAAGAGGAAAGAGACGAACATGAAGAAGAAGTAGAAGATGAGGATGACTAATTAGAAGGAGAGGAAGTAGAAGAAGAAGATGATGATGATGATTATGAAGAACCAAAAGATGAAGACAAAGAAGAAGAAGAATATTAAGAAGTTGAAGAAGAAGAAGAAGATGAAGAAGTAGTTGAAGAAGAAGAAGAAGAAGAGTACCAAGAAGAAAAAGAAGAAGCGAAAGAGGAAATAGACGTAGATGAGGAGCAAGAATAAAAATAAAAAAATGATAACAAGCAAGAAGAAGTAGAGGAAGAAGAAGGACAAGAAGAAGATGAAGTAGAAGAAGTAGAAGAAGAATAATAAGAAGAAGAAGAAGAATAAGAATTAGAATAATAATAAGAAGAAGAAGAAAGAAAAGGAAGATGAAGAACACGAAGATGATGAAAAAGAAGAAGAAGAATAAGAAGAGAAATTACAAGAAGAAGCAGATGAAGAGGAAGAAGAAGAAGGACAAGGAGAAGGAGAAAAAGAAGAATAAGAAGAAGAAGAAGAAGAAGATGAAGAAGAAGAAGATGAAGAGGAAGAAGAAGAAGAATATGAAGAAGAAGAAGAAGAAGAAGAAGAAGAAGAAGAAGCATAACAAGAAGAAGATGATGATGATGAAGAGGAAGACGGAAGAGGTGAAGAAGAAGAAAAAGATGATGATGATGAACAAGAAGAAAAAGATAAAGAAGAAGAAGTTGAAGCTGAAGAAAATAAAGAAAAATAAGAAGAAGAAGACGAAGAGGAAGAAGAAGAGGAAGAAAAAGAAGAAGAACAAGTAGGAAAAGTAGTAGAGGAAGAATATGAAAAAGAAGAAGATGATGAACAAGAAGAAAACTTCGAATAAGAAGAAGAACAATAAGAAAAGAAAAAGAAGAAGTAGAAGAGAAGAAGAAGATGAAGAAGGAGAAGAAGAAGAAGAAGACGAAGAAGAAGAAGACAAAGGAAAAGAAGAAAAAGAAGAATAAGAAGAAGGAGAGAAAGACAGAGAAGAAGAAGAAGAAGAAGAAGAAGAAGTTGAGAAAGAAGAAGAAGAAAAGGAAGAAGAAGACAAGGAAGAAGAAGAAGAAGAAAAAGAAAATGATGAGGAATTAAAAGGAGGAGAAGAAGAAAATAAAAGAAGAAGTTGATGATGAAGAAGAAGAAGAACAAGAAGAAGAAGAAGAGGAATAGGATAAAGAAGAAGAAGAAGAAGAAGAAGAAGAACAAGATGAAGGAGGAAAAGAAGAAGAAGAAGAAGAAGAAAAAGAAGAAGAAGCAGAAGAAAAAGAAAAGAAGAAGTTGAAGCGGAAGAAAATAAAGAAAAAGAAGAAGAAGCAGATGCAGAGGAAGAACAAGAGGAAGAAAAAGAAGAAGAAGAATAAGAAGGAGAAGAAGTAGAAGAAGAATATGAAGAAGAAAAAGAAGAAGAAGAAGAAGAAGAACAATAAGAAAAAGAAAAAGAAGAAGGAGAGAAGAAGAAGAAGTAGGGGAAGAAGAAGAAGAAGATGAAGAAGAAGAAGAAGATGATGGAGAAGGAGAAGAAGAAGAAGAAGAAGAAGAAGAAGAAGAAAGAGAAGAAGAAGAAGAAGAAGGAGATCATGAAGAAGAAGAAGATGAAGCAAAAGAAGTAGTTGAGGAGGAAGAAGAAGAGGAAGAAGAGAAGATGAGGAAGAAGAAGAAGAAGAAAAAGAAGTTGATGAGGAACTAGAAGGAGAAGAAGAAGAAAAATAAGAACTTGTTGAAGAAGAAGAAGAAGAATAAGAGAAAGAATAAGAAGAAGAAGAAGAAGAGTATGATGAAAAAGAAGAAGAAGAACAAGAAGAAGAAGATGAAGTAGAAATAGAAGAAGAGGATGGAGAAGAAGAAGGAAAAGAAAAAGAAGTAGTAGATGAAGAAAAAGTATAAGAATAAGAAGAAGATGGAGACGAAGAAAAAGAAGGAGAAGAAGAAGAAGAAGAAGAAGAAGAAAAAGAATTATAAGAAGAAGAAGAAGAAGAAGAGGATAAAGAAGATGAGGAAGAAGAAGAAGAAGAATAAGAAGAAGAAGAAAAGGAAAAGGAAGAAGAAGAACAAGAACAAGGAGATGAGGAAAAAGTCAAAGATGAAGAAGAAGAAGAAGAGTACGACTAATACGAAAGAGAAGTAGATGAAGAAGAGGAAGAAGAAGAAGAAGTATAAGATGAAAAACAAAGGGAAGATGGACAAGAAGAAGAAGAAGAACTAGAAGAAGGAGAAGAAGAAGAAGAAGAAGAAGAAGAAGTTGTAGAAGAAGAAGAGGAAATGGAAGAAGAAGAAGAAGAAGAAGAAGTGGAAGAAGACGAAGTAGAAGAGGAAGAAGAAGAAGAAGAAAGTAGTAGTAGTAGTAGAAGAAGAAGAAGAAGATGATGATGACAAAGAAGAAGAAGAAGAGGACGAATAAGAAGAAAAAGAATAAGAAGAGCAAGGAGATGAAGATAAAGAAGAAGGAGTAAAAGATGAGGATGAGTAATAAGAAGTATAGGAAGCTGAAGAAGAAGAAGGAGAAGAAGAAGAAGCAGAAGATGAAGACAAAGAAAAAGAAGAAGAAGAAGTTCATGAATAAGAAGAAGAAAAATAATATTAAGAAGAAGAAAAAGAAATAGAAGGAGAAGAAGAAGTAGAAAAAGAAGAAGAATAAGAAAGAAAAAAAGAAGAATAAAAGGGAGAAGTGAAATATGAAGAAGAAGAAGAAGAAGATGATGAGGATGACTAATAAGAAGAAGTAGAGTAAGAAGTAAAAGAAGAAGAAGAAGAAGAAGAAGAAGAAGACGAAGAAAAAGAAGAAGAAGAAGAAAAAGGAGAAGATGAAGAAAAAGATGAAGAAGAAGAAGAAGAAAAAGGAGAAGATGAAGAAAAAGATGAAGAAGAAGAAAAGGAGGAAGAAGAAGAAGAAGAAGAAGAAGGAGAAGAAGAAGAAGAAGAAGAAGAAGAAGTTGAAGTAGAAGAAGAAGAAGAAGAAGAAGATGAGGATGATGATGAAAAAGAAGAAGAGGATGATGATAAAGAAGAAGAAGAAGAAGGACAAGAAGAAGAAGAAGAAGAAGAAGAGGAATAGGAAGAAGAAGAAGAAGAAGAGGAGGAAGAAGAAGAAGAAGATCGAGAAGAAGAAGAAGAAGAATAAGGAAAGAAGAAGAAGAAGAAGAAGAAGAAGAAGAAGATCTTGAAGAAGAAGTAGATAATGAAGAAGAAGAAGATTATGAAGAAGAAGAAGAAGAAGAAGAAGAAGAAGAAAAAGAGGAGGAAGAAGAAAATGAAGATGATGAGGAATTTGAAGAAGAAAAAGAAGAAGAAAAGGAGGAAGAAAAGAAGAAGAAGAAGAAGAAGTGGATGATGACAAAGTAGATGAAGCAGAGGAAGTCAAACAAGAAGTAGAAGAAGGTGATGAAAAAGAGGAAGAAGAAGAAGACGCTAAAGAAGCTAAGGAAAAAGATGAAAACGATGAAGAAGAAGGAAGAATAGAAGAAGTAAAAGAAAGAGAAAAAGAAGAGTACGAAGTAGAAGGATAAGAAGAAGAAGAGGAACATGATGTAGAAAAAGAAGAAGACGGAGAAGAAAAAGTGAAAGAAGAAGAAGTGTAATAAGAAAAAACAAGCAGAGCAAGAGGAAGAAGAAAAAGAGGAAGAAGAAGAGCAAAAAAAATTAGTAGAGGAAGAGGTCGGAGAAGAAGAAGAAAAAGAAGAAGAAGAAGAAGAAGAAGAAGAAAAAGAAGAAGTAGTAGAAGAAGAATTAGTAGATGGAGGACAAGAAGAAGAAGGAAGAGGAGAAGAAGAAGAAGGAGAAGGAGAAGAAGAAGAAGAAGTTGAAGAAGAAGAAGAGGCAGAAGAAATAGAAGAAGGAGAATAAGGAGAAGAAGAAGAAGAAGAAGAAGAAGGCGAACAAGAAGAAGAAGAATAAGATTATGATGAAGATGAACAAGAAGAAGAAAAAGAAGATGACAATGAAGAAGAGGAAGAAGATGGAAAGGTGGATGACGAAGAAGAAAAAGAAGAAGAAGAAGAAGAAGAGGAAGAAGTAGAAATGGAAGAAGAAGAAGAATAAGAAGGAAAAGAAGAAGAAGAAGAGTAAGTAGAAGAGGAAGGTGATGAAGAAGAAGAAGAAGAAGAAGAAGAATAAGAAGGAGAAGAAGAAGAAGAAGAGAAGGAATTAGATGAAAAAGAACAGGAAGAAGAGGAAGAAGAAGAAGAAGAAATAGATGAAGAAAAAGAAGAAGAAGTGAAGAAGAAATGGAAGGAGAAGAAAAAGATGAAGAACAAGAACACTAAGAAGAAGAAGAAGAAGTAAAAGAAGATGAAGATTAGAAGAAAAAGAAAAATAAAAAGAAGTTGAAGAAGAAGACGAAGAAGAAGATGATGATGATGAAAAAGAAGAAGTGGAGAAGAATAAGAGGAAGAAGAAGAAGAAGAAAAAGAGCAAGAAGATGATGAAGAAGATGAAGAAGGAGAAGGAGAAGTACAAAAAAAAAGAAGGACAAGAAGGAGAAGAAGAAGAAAAAGAAGAAGAAGAAGTCAAAGAAGAGAAAGATGATGAAAAAGAACAAGAAGAAGAGGAGGAGGAAGAAGAAGAAGAAAAAGAAGTGGAAGTAGAAGAAGTAGGAAAAGAAAAAAAGGAAGAAGAAGAAGAAGAAGAAGAAAAAGAAGAAGAAAAAGAGGTACATGAAGAAGAAGAACAAGAAGAAGAAGATGAAGAACGGGAAAAAGATGAAGGAGAATAAGCGAACAAGAAGAAGAAGAAGTGGTAATTGAAGTTAATGTTGAGAAAAATAATAATAATAATAATAGTAATAATAATGATAACAATAAAGTGAAGAAGAAGGAGGAGGAGGACAACGAAAAGAAGAAGAAGAAGAAGAGGTGGAGGAGGAATGTAGAAGAAGAAGCAAAAGAAGAAAAAGAAGAAGAAGAAGAAGAAGAAGAACAAGAAGAAGAAGAAGATGAAGAAGAGGAAGAAGAAGAAGAAAATTAAGTGCAAATAGAAGAAGAAGAATAAGAAGTTTACGAAGAACAAAAAGAAGAAGAAGGAAAGGAAGATGAAAAAGAAGAAAATTAAGAAATAGAGGAAGAAGAAAATGGAGAGGTAGAAAAAGAAGTGGTAGAAAATGAAGTAAAAGAGGAAGAAAAAGAAGAGGAAGAACAAGAGGAAGAAGAAGATGGGGAAGAAGAAGAAGAAGTAAAAGAAGTGGAAGAAGAAGAAGAAGAAGAAGAAAAAGAAGATGAAGAAGAAGAAGATGATGATGTTGATGAAGAAGATGATGAAGAAGAACAAGAAGAGGGAGAAGAAGAAAAAGATGATGAAGAAGAAGAAAAATAGAGGGGAAGAAGAAGAAAAAGAAGAAGAAGAAGAAAAAGAAGAAGAAGAAGAAAAAGAAGAAGAAGAAGAAGAGAAAGAAGAAGAAGAAGAAGAATAAGAAGAAAAAGAAGGAGAATAAGAAGAAAAAGAGGAAGAAGAAGAAGAAGAGAAGGAAGAAGAAAAAGAAGAAGATGAATAAGAAGAAGGAGGAGAAGAGGAAGAAGGAGAAGGAGTAGTAGAAGAAGAAGAAGAAGAAGAAGGAAAAGAAGAAGAAGTAGAAGAAGGAGAAAAGATGAGGAGGAAGGAGAAGAAGAAGAAAGAGAAGAAGAAGAAGAAAATGTAGAAGTATAAGAAGAAGAAGGACAAGAAGAAGAAGATGATGATGATGAAAAAGAAGAAGAAGAAGATGAAAAAAATGAAAAAATTAAGAGGAAGAAGAAGAAGAAGAAGTAGATGATGATGATGAAGAGGAAGAAGAAGTAGAAGTAAAAGAAATGGAAGAAGAAGAACAAAAACAAGGACATCAAGAAAAAGACAAAGATGTAGAAGTAGAAGTAGTAGAAGAAGAAGAAGAAGAAGAGGATGACTAATATGAAAAAGAAGTAGATGAAGAAGAGGAAGGAGAAGAAGTAGAAGGAGAAGAAGAAGAAGAAGTAGAAGAAGAAGAAGAAGAAGAAGTGGAAGAAGAAGAAGAAGAACAATTGAAAGAAGAAGAAGAAGAAGAAGAAGAAGAAGAAGAAGGCGAAGAAGATGAATAAGTGGAAGAAGAAGAAGAAGATGACAGAAACGGAGAAGAAGAACAAGAAGAAGAAGATAAAAAAGAAGAAGATGAACAACAAGAAGAAGATGACATAAAAGAAGAAGAAGCAGAAGGAGATGAAGAAGAAGGAGTAGAAGTTGAGGATGACTAATAAGAAGTAGAAGAAGAAGAAGAAGAAGAAGAAGCAGAAGGTGAAGAAGAAGAAAAAGAAGAGGAAGAAGAAA
>JAIUJO010000936.1:42500-50000 GCA_023846275.1 Vanilla planifolia
GAAGAAGTAGATGTAGAAGAAAAAGAAGTAGAAGATGAAGAAGAAGAAGAAGAAGAAGAAGAGGAAGAAGAAGTAGAAGAAGAAGAGGAAGAAGAAGAAGAAGAAGAAGAAGAAGAAGAAGAAGAAGAAGATGTTGACAAATAAGAACTGGAAGAAGAAGAAGAAAAAGAATAAGAAATATATGAAGAAGGAGAACAAGAAGACTAAGAAGGAGAAGTAGAAGAAGAAGAAGAAGTAGAAGAAGAAGAAGGAGAAGAAGAAGAAGAAGAAGAAGAAGTAAAAGAAGAAGAAGAAGAAGAAGAAGAGGAAGAAGGAGTAGAAGAAGAAGAAGGAGAAGAAGAAGAGGAAGAATTAGAAAAAGAAGAAGATGAAGAAGAAGATGTAGAAAAACAAGAAGACGAAGAAGAAGAATAAGAAAAAGATGAAGAAGGATAAGAAGAAGGAGATGAAGAAGGAGAAGAAGAAGGAGAAGAAGAAGGAGAAGAAGAAGACTAAGTAGGAGAAGAAGTAGAAGAAGAAGAAGTAGATAAAGAAGAAGAAGGAGAAGAAGAAAAAGTAGTAGAAGAAGAAGAAGAAGGAAAAGAGGAAGAAGAGGAAGAATAAGAGGAAGAAGACAAAAATGAAGAAGAAGAAGAAGAAGACGAGGATGACTAATAAGGGAAAGTATTAGAAGAAGAAAAAGAAGAAGAAAAAGAATAAAATGATGGAGAAGAAGAAATAATAATAAGATGATGAAGAAAAAGATTAAGAAGAAGAAGATGAAGAAGAAGAAGAAGCAAGAGGAGGAAGAAGAAGAAGAAGAAGAAGTGGAAGTGCAAGAAGAATAAGAAGAAGAAGAAGAAGTATAAGAGGAAGAAGAAGAAAGAGAAGGAGAAGGAGAAGAAAATGACAAAGAAGATGAAGAAGAAGAAAAGGAACAAGAAGAGGAAGAGGAAGAAGAAGAAGCAAGACGAAGAAGAAGAAGTGGGAAAATGACAGAATAAAAAGAAGAGGAAGTGGA
This sequence comes from Vanilla planifolia, assembly GCA_023846275.1. Lineage (NCBI taxonomy): Eukaryota > Viridiplantae > Streptophyta > Magnoliopsida > Asparagales > Orchidaceae > Vanilla > Vanilla planifolia. The sequence continues at coordinate 43,501 of JAIUJO010000936.1, forward strand.
AGGAGAAGAAGAAGATCGAGGATGACTAATAAGAAGAAGTAGATGAAAAAGAAGAAGAAGAAGAAGAAGAGGAAGAAGAAGAAGAAGAAGAAGAAGGAGAAGAAGAAGAAAAAGAAAAAGAAGAAGAAGTAGAAGAAGAAGAAAACGAAGAAGAAAAGATCTAGAAGAAGAAGAAGAAGGAGAAGAAGTAGAAAACATTGAAGAAGAAGATGTCGATGTAAAAGATGAAGAAGAAGTAGCAGGAGAAGAAGATGAAGAAGAAAAAGAAGAGGAAGAAGAAGAAGAAGAAGAAGAAGAAGAAGAAGAAGGAGGAGGAGGAGGAGGAGGAGAAGAAGAAGAAGTAGAAAAAGATGAAGTAGTAGAAGAAGAAGAAGAAGAAGAAGATCTAGAAGAAGAAGAAGTAGAAGAAGTAGTAAAAGACAGTGAAGAAGAAGTAGAAGAAGAAGAAGAAGACGAAGAAGAAGGAGATGAGGAAGAAGAAGAAGAAGCAGAAGAAGAGGAACTAGAAGGAGAAGAAGTAGAAGAAGAAGAAGATGATTAGAAGAAGAAGAAGATGATGATACAAAAGAAGAAGAAGAAGAAGAAGGAGAAGAAGAAGGTTAAGAAGAAGAAGATGAAGGAGAAGATCAAGAAGGTGGAGAAGAAAATGAAGAAAAGGAGAAGAAGAAGAGGAAAAGAAGAATAAGAATAAGAAGAAGAAGAATAAGAAGATGAAGATCATGAAGAAGAAGAGAAAGAGGAAGAAGAAGAAGTAGGAGAAGAAGAAGAAGATGATGATTATTAGGAAGAAGAACAAAAAGAAGAAGAAGAAGACGAAGAAGAAGATGAAGAAGAAGAAAGGGAAAAAGAACAAGAAGAAGAAGAAGAAGGAGAGGAAGTAGAAGGAGGATAAAAAGAAGAAGAAGAACAAGGACAAAAAGAAGAATAAGTAGTAGAAGAAGAGAAGAGGTGGAGGAAGAAGAAAAAGAGGAAGAAGAAAAAGTGGAAGAAGAAAGAGAAGAACACGAAGGAGGATGAGGAGGAGGAGGAGAAGAAGAAGAAGAAGAAAAGAAATAGAAGATGAAAAAGAGGAAGAGGAATGAGAAGGACAAGAAGAAGAAGAAGAAGACGACAAGGAAGAAGAAAAAGAAGAAGAATGAGAAGAAGAAGAAGGAGAAGAAGAAGAAGAAGCAGAAGAGGAAGACAAAGAAGGATAAGAAGAAGAAAAAAAAGATGAAGAAGTTGAAGAAAATGAACAAGAAGCAGAAGAAGAAGAAGACAGATTAAAAAGGAAAAGAAGAAGCAGAGGACGAAGAAAAGGTGAATGAAGATGATGAAGAAGAAGAAGACGGAGAAGAAGAAGTAAAAGAAGAAAAAGAAAAAGAAGAAGAGGAAGAGAAGAAGAAGAAGAAGAACATGAAGAATAGGTAGATGTTGAAAAAGGAGTAGAAGAAAGAGAGGAAGAAGAAAAATAAGAAGGGGAAGAAGAAGAGAAGTAGAGGAGGAAGATGTAAAAGAAGAAGAAGAAGAAGAAAAAGAAGAAGAAGAAGAAGAAGATGTTGAATAAGAAGAGGTAGAAGAGCAGAATCAAGTAGAAAAAGAAGAACAACAATGAGGGGAAGTGGAAGAAGAAGAAGAAGAAGAAGTGGAAGAAGTAGATGAAGAAGAAGAAGAAGAGGAGGAGAAAAAATATAAAGAACAATAGGAAGAAGAAGTGGGAGAAGAAGAAGAAGAAGTTTAAGAAGAACAAGAAGAAGCAGAAGAGGAAGACAAAGAAGGATAAGAAGATGAAGAAGAAGAAGAAAACAAAGAAGAAGAAGAAGAAGAAGAAGAAGAAGAAGAAGAAGAAGAAGATGAAGGGGAAGATAGAGATGAATAAGGAGAAGAAGAACAAGAGGATGAAGAAAAAGAGAGAAGAACAAGAGGAAGAAAAAGAGGGAGAAGAAGATGTAGAAGAAGAAGAAAAAGAAGAAGAAGAAGAAGAAGAAGAACAGGCAGACGATGAAAATGGAGATAAAGAAAAAGAGGAAGAAGAAGAAGAATAAGAAGGGGAAGAAGAAGAGAAGTAGAAGAGGAAGAAGTAAAAGAAGAAGAAGAAAAAAAAGAAGAAGAAGAAGTTGAAGAAGAAGAATTAGAAGAAGAACAGAATGAAGTAGAAGAAGAATAAGAACAACAAAAGATTGAAGAAGAAGAAGAAGAGGAACAAGATAAAGAACAATAGGACGAAGTGGAAGAAGAAGAAGAAGAAGAAGTAGGAGAAGAAGAAGAAGTAGAAGAAAAGAACAAGAAGTATATGAAGAAGAAGAAGAAGATGAAGAAGAAAAGAAGAAGATGATGATGATGATGATGATGAGGATGGTGATGAAGAAGGAGAAGGAGAAGTAAGAAAGAAAACAACAATAAGAAGAAGTAATAGTAGTAAAAGTTGAACAAGAAGAAGAAGAAGAAGTAGAGAAGAAGAAGTAGAGAAGATGGATAAGTAGAAGAAGGAGGAGAAGAAAAACATAAGAAGAAGAAGAAGAAGAAGAATTAAGAGGAGGAGGAGGAGAAGAAGAAGAAGAGGAATAAGACGAAGAAGAAGTCGAAGAAGAAGAAGAAAAAGAAGGCAAATAGGAGGAAGAAGAAGAAGAAGAGGAAGAAAAAGAAGATGAAGAAGAAGATGAGGAAGAAGAAGAAGAGGAAGAAGAAGTAGAAGAAGTAAAAGTAGAAGAAGAGGAAAAAGAAGTAGAAGTAGAAGAAGAAGAAGGGGAAGAAGAAGAAAAGGATGAACTAGAAGAAGAAGAAGTAGAAGAAGCGGAAGAAGAAGAGGATGAATAAGAATAAGAGAAGAAGATGAAGAAGAAGAAGAAGTAGAAGAGGAAGAAGAGAAGAAGATGATGAAGAAGAAGAACAACGAGAAGAAAAAAGGAGGAGGAGATGAACCAGAAGAAGAAGAAGAAGAAGGAGAAGAAGATGAAGAAGAAGGATGAGGAGTGGTAGAAGAAATATAAGAAGAAGAAGTGGAAGAAGAAGAGGATGAGGGCAAAGAGGAAGAAGAAGAAGAAGAAGGAGAAGAAGAAGATGAAAATGTGGATTAAGAAATAACAAGAAGTAGATGATGATGATGAAGAAGAAGAAGAAGAAAAGAAGAAGAAGAAGAAAAAGATGAAGGAGAGGAAAAAGAAGAAGAGAAAGAAGAAGTTGAAAGAGAAGTATAAGAAAAACAAGAAGAAGAAGAAGAAGAAGAAGAAGGAAAAGAAGTCGAAGAAGAAGAAGATGAAGATGAAGAAGAAGAAGAAGAAAAAGAAGAAGAATACGAAGAAGAAGAAGAAGAAGAAGAAGAAAATTGAGATGAATTAGGAGAAGAAGAAGAAGACGAAGAAAAAAGGGAGAAGAAGAAGAGGAAGAAGTAGAAGGAGAAGAAGAAGAAGAAGAATAGGTAGAAGATGAATTGGATACGAAGAAAAAGTGGAAGAAGAAGAAGAAGAATAAGGGAAAGAAGAAGAGAAGAAGAGGAGGAAGTAGTAAAAGAAGAACAAGAAGAAGAAGAAAGAAGGAGAAGAAGTTGAAGAAGAAGTAAGCTGAAGAAGAACAGAATGAAGTAGAAGAAGAAGGACAACAACAACGAGAGAAATAAGAAGAATAAGAAGAAGAAGAAGAAGAAGAAGAAGGGAAGAAGAAGAACAAGATAGAAAAAGAAAAGGCGAATAGGAAGAAGAAGAAGAGGAAGAAAAAAAGATGAAGAAGAAGAAGAGAAAGAAGAGGAAGAGGAAGAAGAAGAAGAAGAGGTAGAAGAAGAAGAAAAAGAAGAAAGTAGAGGAAGAAGAGAAAAGGAAGAACAAGTAGAAGAAGTAGAAGAAGAAGATGATGAAGAAGTAGATGAATAAGAATAGGATGAAGAAGATGAGAAAGAAGAAAAGGAAGAAGTGAAGAAGATGAAGAAAAAGAAGGAGAGGAAAGAACAAGAAGAAGAAGAAAAAGCAGGATAAGAAGAAGGAGAAGAAGAAGAAGAAGGAAGGGGAGCAGTAAAAGAAATAGAAGAAGAAAAAGAAGTGGATGAAGAAGAAGATGAGGACAAAGTGGATGAAGAAGAAGGAGAAGAAGAAAACGTAAATGAGGATTAAGAAAAAAAGAAGTAGAAGCTAAAGAAGAAGAAGAAGAAAAGAAGAAAAAGAAGAAAAAGAGGAAGAATATGAGGAAGAAGAAGAAGTTGAAAGAGAAGTTTAAGAAGAAGGAGAAGAGGAAAAAGAAGAAGAAGAAGAAGAAAAGAAGCCAAAGAAAAAGAAGAAGAAGAAGAAGAAGAGGAACAAGAAGAAGAAGAAGAAAAAGAAAAAGAAGAACAAGAAGAAGTGAAAGAAGAAGAAGAAGAAGACGAGGAAGAGGAGGAAAAAGAAAAGGAAGAAGTGTTACACCCTTGTGTTTAATGAGTCAAGCATAAATGTGTATATTTTATTTGGGCTTGATTTTAAGTAAAATTGTTAATAATTAATTAAATCAAGCCATGTATTTTAGATGTCTAAAAATATGGTCTCTAAGGGCCTTGAGGTCATGGCATACTTCAAGGAAATTTGAGACATGCATAAGATTTTTTATAATTGAATTTCTTTTTATTTCTCTTGAATTTGATATGTCCAAACTTTGAGATTATGAGGCACACTAGTAGTATTAACATTTAAAAATATTTTAAATTTATTTAATACTGAATTTTGATTTTTGGGCCAAGCATATTTGCCAAAATGTATAGACATTGGTATTTGATTTTTTAATATTATTTTGGAATTGTTTTTCATGAATTTCTTTTCATAACTATTTAAATAACTTATAATACTATAAGAATATAAAATTATTTTTATACACTTATATTCAAATTTTTGGCACAAAAATTCGTCAAAGATACCTTAACTTAAAACAGTTGAAGTCTCGGGAAAATGCACTGTAGCAATGGGCGGGTCGACCCGGCACGAAAACAGCCCGTCCAAGTCTTTTAGAAATTAAAAATTTAATCTAAAATAAAAATTTGGTTGACCCGAAGAGGCCGAACCAAGCCCGCCAAGAGGAGCTCGGCTAGCGCTGGTCAACGGTCAAATCCACAGTGCCTGGCTAAGCCAAGCCCGCCCAAAGCCCGCCTAGAGGAGCTCGGCTAGGTCAAACTGCAGCGCGGTCAACGGACAATGAACAATGCTTGGCTAAGTCAACCCGAACCAGGTGGTGAAGTCCCGGTCAAGGAAGGGGGGAGCCAGCCCACAGAGGCTCGAAAGCTACAGGGCGCAAATTCTTTATAAAGCAATGCACCAATTTCATTTATGCAGTGTGGGACTAAAAATCCCACCTTATAACTTCGGCAGGATCCAAAGGCGCAGATCAAGCCCGCCCAGATCTAATGGGCGAGAATTGTTTCGAACGGCTGCTTCGCAAGGTTAATCGGCGCCGTTCGTTCACCGCGCGGATCCAACGCTCCAGATCAAAATCGAACGGCCGTTTAATCGGCGCCGTTCATTCAGCGCCCAGATCCTACGCACGGGATTAAATCGCGTAAACAGTAATCGCGAGATTTAATCCGTGCCGTTCGATTACGCGCCAGGATCCAACGCTCTGGATTAAGCCCGAACGGTAAAATGCGTAAATCAATCTGCACCGTTCGTTTTTGGGCCCGGATCGGACGGTGGCTGCTTTCCGTCCGTTGCCCAAACGGCTAATTAATTTTTGGAGCCGTTGGGGGTGTTCTTAGAGCTCAAATTTGAGCTCTATAAATAGGGAAAATTGATGTATTTTTCAGTTTAACTTTTTCCAAAGATTTCAGATCTCAAAATTCGAGCAATCAAGCAAAAACAGTGCATCCAAGCTCGAAAAGCAAAGCGGCAAGAAGGCTATTGGAATTAGAGGTTTTTCAATTATTTCTCAATTTCTATCCCTCTAATTTGTCGATTGTGTGTGCCTCCTCTTTCTCCTATTTCTCTTAAGTTATTTGCCAATTTTTCGTATTTTTCGTTTTGGGGCAAGGGCATCCCGGAAGTTGTGCAAAAGCCCCGGGTTTGAGTTGAGCCCGGTAAAAACTCAAGTAGGTTTGGGATTAGCCGTAGTAAAAATCCCAAGTAGGTTTGAGGTGAACCGTAGGAAAAACCTCACTTGTAATCGGTGCATTTAGTGGATTTTTCCCAACACCAGTTGGGGTGGACGTAGACTCGTTTTTGAGTCGAACCACTTAAAAATTTGTGTGTTCCACTCTCTTTACTCTTGCTTAAAGGTTTTTAAGTTTAATTTCGAAATTCGTAAAATTCACAATTCACCCCCCCTCTTGTGGGATTTCCTTAGCACGAAACACTTTAAGAAGAAGACGGCGACGATGATGAAGTAGAAGAAGAATGAAGAAGAAGAATAATTAAGAAGAAGAAAAAGAATAGTGCGAAGAAGAAGAAGAAAAAGAAGAAGATGATAAAGAAGAGAGAGTAGAAGATGATGATGTTGAAGAAGAAGATGATGAAGGAAGAAGAAAGAGGAAGAAGAAGAAGAAGTAGAAGAAGAAGAATAAGAAAGAGAAGAAG
>JAIUJO010000936.1:62500-65000 GCA_023846275.1 Vanilla planifolia
TAAGAGGAAGAATATGAAGAAGAAGAAGAAGAAGAGGAAGAAGATGATGAAGAAGAAGAAGGAGATGAAAAAGAAGAAGAAGAAGAAGGAGAAGGAGAAGAAGAAGAAGAAGAAGAAGAAGAAGAAGGATGAGGAGCAGTATAATAAATGGAAGAAGAAGAAGAAGAAGAAGTGGAAGAAGAAGATGATAAGGACATAGAGGATGAAGAAGAAGAAGAAGAACAGGAATATGAAAATGAGGATTAAGAAAAAGAAGAAGTAGAATATGATGAAGAAGAAGTAGAAGAAAAGAAGATGAAAAAGATGAAAAAGGAGAAGGGGAAGAAGAAGAAGAGGGAGAAGAAGAAAAACAAGCCAAAGAAGCAGAAGTAGAAGAAGAAGAAGAAGAGGGAAGAAGAAGAAGAGGGAGAAGAAGAAAAACAAGCCAAAGAAGCAGAAGTAGAAGAAGAAGAAGAGGAGGAAGAAGAAGAAGAAGAAGAAGAAAAGGGAAAGAAGAAGAAGACGAAGAAGAACTGGAAGAAGAAGAAGAAGAAGACGGCTATGTTGGTGAAGTCGAAAAGATGAGGAAGATGGAGAATAAGTAGAAGAAAAGAAAAATTAGAAGAAAGAGAAGAAAAACATGAAGATGATGAAGAAGAGGGAGTAGAAGAAGAAGAAGAAGAAAGAAAAGAAGAAGAAGATGAAAAAGAAGAAGATGCACAAGAAAGAGAAGAAGAAGAAGAGGAAGAAGAGAAAGACGTAGAAGAAGAAGAAGGAGAAGAAAATTGAGAAGAAGAAGAAGAGTAGAAAAGAAGATGAAGAAGAAGGAGAGGATGAAGAAGTAGATGAAGAAGAAGTGGAGGAAGAAGAAGGAGAAGGAGAAGAAGAAGATGATGATGATGATGAAGAAGAGGTAGAAGTAGAAGAAGAAGAAAAAGTGAAAGAAGAACAAGAAGATGAACTAGAAGAAGTAGAAGAAGAAGAAGAAGAAGCTGATGCTGATCACGAAGAAGAAGAAGAAAAGAAGATGATGAAGAAGAAGAAGAAGGAGAAGAAGAAGTAGAAGAAGAAGAAGAAGATGATGATGATGATGATGATGATGAAGATGAAGACAAAGAAGGTGAAGAAGAAGAAGAAGGAAAAAAAAAGAAGAAGAACAAGAAAAAGAAGAAGATATTAAAGAAGAAGAAGAAGTAGAAGAAGAAGAGGAAGAAGAAGAAGAAGATGATGATGACGATAATGAAGAAGCACAGGTTTAAGAGGAAAAAGAAGAGGAAGAAGAAGGAGGAGTAGAAGAAGAAGAAGAAGAAGAAGGATGACAAGTAGTAGAAGAAATAGAAGAAGAGAAGGAAGTGGAAGAAGAAGAAGATGGGGACAAAGTGGAAGAAGAAGATCAAAAAGAAGATTATGAAAGAGAGGAAGCTAAAGAAGAAGAGGAAGAAAATGAAAAAGAAAAATGATGAAAAAGGAGAAGGGGAAGAAGAAGAAGAAGAAGAAGTTGAAGGAGAAGTATAAGATGGAGGAGAAGAAGAAGACGAAGAAGAAGAAGAAAAAGAAGCCGAAGAAGAAAAAGAACAAGAAGCAGAAGAAGAAGGAGAACAACAAGAAGAAGAAGAATAAGAAGAAGAAGAAGAAGAAGGAGAAGGAGAAGAAGAAGAAGAAGAAGAAGGAGACGAAGAAGAAGAAGAAGATGTTGATGATGATGATGAAGCAGAAGAAGAAGAAGAAGAAGAAGAAGAAGAAGAAGAATAAGAAGAAGAAGAAAAAGAAGAAGGAGAAGGAGAAGAAAAAGAAGAAAGAGAAGAAGAAGAAGAAAAAGAAGAACGAGAATAAGAAGAAGAAGGAGAAGGAGAAGAAGAAAAAGAAGGAGAAGGAGGAGGAGGAGGAGAAGAAGAAGAAGAAGAAGAAGGAGGAGGAGGAGTAGATGAAAACAACAACAAGAAGAAGAAGTTGTAGAGAAAGAAGAAGAAGAAGAAGAAGAAGAAGCAGAGAAGAAGAAGAAGAAGTTGAAGAAGAAGTAGAAGAAGAAAAAGAAGTAGAAGAAGAAGAAGAAGAAGATGAATAAGAAGAAGAGAAGAAGAAGAAGAAGAGGAAGATGAAGATGAAGAAGAAGAAGAAGTAGAAGATGATGAAGAAGAAGAAGACGAAGAAGTAGAAGAAGAAGAAGAAGAAGAATTAGAAGAAAAAGAAGTGGGATTAGAAGAAGAAGAAGACGAAGAAGAAGAATGAAAAGAAGGATTTGATAAAGAAGAAGAAGATGTTGATCAAGAAGAAGTAGAAGAAGAAGAAGAAGAAGGAGGAGGAGTAGATGAAAACAACAACAACAAGAAGTTGTAGAGAAAGAAGAAGAAGAAGAAGAAGAAGAAGAAGAAGGAGAAGAAGAAGAAGAAGAAGGAGAAGAAGAAGAAGAAGAAGAAGTTGAAGAAGAAGTAGAAGAAGAAAAAGAAGTAGAAGAAGAAGAAGAAGAAGAAGAAGAAGAAGAAGAAGAAGAAGAAGAAGAAGAAGATGAAGATGAAGAAGA
>JAIUJO010000936.1:70000-80000 GCA_023846275.1 Vanilla planifolia
GATGAAGATGAAAAAGAAGAAGAAGATGATGATGAAAAGGACAAATTTGAAAAGGAAGAAGATGAAGAAGAAGAAAAAGAAGAAAAAGAAGAGGAAGAAGAAGAAGAAGAAGAAGAAGACGAAGAACAAGAGGTAGAAGAAGAAGAAGATGATGATGAAGCAGAAAAAGAAGAAAAAGAAGAAGAAGAAGAAGAAGAAGAAGAAGAAGAAGAAGAAGGAGAAGAAGAAGAAGAAGAAAAAGAAAAAGACAAAGAAGAAGGAGAGGAAAAAGAAGAAGGAGAATAATTTGAAGAAGAAGAACAAGAACAAAAAGAAGAAGAAGAAGAAGGAGAAGAAAAAGAGGAAGAAGGAAAAGAGGAAGAAGAGAAAGAAGAAAAAAAGAAAAAGGAGACTGAGAAGAAGAAGAAGAAGAAGAAGAAAAGAAGAGGAAGAGGAAGAAGAAGAAGAAGAAGTGGAAGAAGAAAGAGAAGAAGAAGATGGAGGAGGCAAGGACGTCTAATGAGAAGTAGTAGAGGTGGAAGAATTTGCAGAAGAAGAAAAAAAGTAAGAAAAAGAAGATGAAGAAGAAGATGATGATGAAGAAGATGAAGAAGAAGAGGAAGAAGAAGAAGAAGAAGAAGAAGAAGAAGAAGAAGATTACTAAGAAGAAGAAGATGATGATGATGAAGATGTAGATGAAGGAGAAAAAGAAGAAGAAGTAGTAGTAGAAGAAGAAGAAGAATAAGAAGAAGAAGAATAAGAAAGAGAAGAAGAAGATGATGAAGAATGAGAAAAAGAAGAAAAGGTACAAGACCAAAAAGAAGAATAAGAAGGAGAAGTAGTAAGAAGAAGAAGAAGAGGAAAAAGAAAAAGAAGACAAAGAAAAAGAAGAAAAAGAATTAAAAGAAAAAGAGAAGAAGAAGAAGAAGAAGAAGATGAAGATAAAGAAGAAGAAGAAGAACAAGAAGTATAGAAGGAAGAAAAGGAACAAGAAGCGGAAGAAGAACAAGAAGAAGAAGAAGAAGAAGAAGAAGAAGAGGAAGAACATGGAGGTGATCATGATGATGAAGAAGAATAAGAAAAGAAGAAGAAGAAGAAGAAGAAGTGGATGAAGAAGAACCAAAAGATGATGATAAAGAAGAAGAAGCAGAAGAAGAAGAAGAAGTCGAAGGAGGAGGAGGAGGAGGAGGAGAAGAAGAAGAAGAAGAAGAAGAAGAAGAAGAAGGAGAAGAAGAAGAATATGGAGGAGAAGAAGAAGAATAAGTAGAAGAACTAGAAGAAGGAGCAGAAGAAGAAGAAGAAGATGAAGAAGAAGAAGAAGGTGAAGAAGATGAGGAAGAAGTTGAAGAAGAAGAAGAAGAAGAAGTAGAAGAAAAAGATGATGATGATGATGAAGAAGAAGACAATGAAGAAGAAGAAGAAGATGACTGAGACGAATAAGGAAAAGAAGAAGAGGATGTATAAGTAGAGAAAGAAGATGAAGGGGAGGAAGAAGAAGAAGAAGAACAAGTGAAAGAAGAAGAAAAAGAAGAAAAAGAAGAGGAGGAAAAGGAAGAAGAAGAACAAGAAGAAGAAGATGATGATGATGAAAAGAGAAGAGGAAGATGAAAAAGAGGAAGAAAAAGAAGAGCAGGAAGAAGAAGAAAAAAAGCCAGAAGAACACGAAGAAGAAGAAGAAGAAGAAGAAGTGTAAGAAGAAGTAGAAGAATTTGAAGAAGAAGAACAAGAAGAAGAAAAAAGAGAAAGAAGAAGAAGAAGAAACGCCAGAAGAACACGAAGAAGAAGAAGAAGAAGAAGAAGTGTAAGAAGAAGTAGAAGAATTTGAAGAAGTACAAGAAGAAGAAAAAAGAGAAAGAAGAAGAAGGAGAAGAAGAAAAAGTGGAAGAAGAAGAAGAAGAAGAATGGGAAGAAGAAGAAAAAAAGAAGTGGATATGGTAAAAGAATAAGAAGAAGAAGAGGAAGTAGAAGAAGAAGAAGAAGAAGAAGTTGAAGAAGAAGAAGAAGAATAGAAAGAAGCAAAAGAAGAAGAACAACAAGAAGAAGAGGAAGAAGAAGTAGAAGAAGAAGAAGAGGAAGTTGAAGAAGAAGAAGAAGAAGAAGAAGGAGAAGAAGAAGAGAAAAGAGATAAAGAACAATAAGAGGAAAATGTGGAAGAAGAAGAAGAAGAAGAAGAAGAAGAAGAGGAAGAAAAGTAGTAGAAGAAGAAGAAGAAGAATAAAGAGGTGATGATGATGATGTTGAAGATGAAGATGAAGAAGAAGAAGAAGAAAAAGAAGAAATAAAAAAAGAAGAAGTAGTAGAAGTGAAAGAAGAAGAAGAAGTCGAAGAAGAAGAAGAAGAAGAAGAGGAAAAAGGAGAAAAAGAAAAATAAGAAGAAGAAGAAGATAAAGAAGAAAAAGAAGAAGAAGAAGAAGATGATGAAGAAGAAGAAGAATAACAAGGGGAAGAAGAAGAGAAAAAGAAGAGGAAGAAGTAGAGGAAGTTGAAGAAGAAGAAGGAGTTGAAGAAGAAGAAGAAGAAGAGGAAGAAAAACAAAATGTTGTTTAAGAAGAAGAACAACTAGAGTAAGGAGAAGAAGTAGAAGCAGAAGAAGAGGTCGAAGAAGAAGATGTTGATCTTGAAGAAGTAGAATTACAAGAAGATGAAGAAGAAGAAGAAGAAGAAAATGTGGAAGAATAAGAAGAAGAAGAAGAACAGGTAGAAGATACAGAAGAAGAAGAAGAAGAAGATGAAGAAGACGAAAAAAAGAATAAGAAGAAGGAGAAGAAGAAGTAGAAGAAGAAGAAGAATAAGAAGAAGAAGAAGCAGAAGATGGAGAAGAGGATAAAGTAGAAGATGGAGATGAAAAAGATGAAGAAGAAGAAGTAGAAGAGGAAGAAGAAGAAGAAGAAGAGGGAGAAGAATAAGAAGAAGAAGAAAAAGAAGAAGGCGAGCAAGAAGAAGTAGAAGAAGAGGAAGAAAAAGAAGAGAAAGGAGAAGAAGAGAAAGAAGAAGAAGAGGAAGAAGAAGAAGGAGAAGATGAAGAATAAGAAGAAGTGGAAGAAAAAGAAGAAGAAGAAGAAGAAGAAGAAGAGGAAGAAGAAGAAAAGGAAGAACAAGAAGAAGAAGAAGTGGAATAAGAAGAGGAAGAAAGAGAGGAAGAATAAGAATAAGAGGAAGAATATGAAGAAGAAGAGAAAAAAGATGAAGAAGAAGAAGTAAGAGATGAAATAGAAGAACAAGAAGAAGAAGGAGAAGAAGAAGAAGAAGAAGAAGAAGGATGAGGAGCAGTATAAGAAATGGAAGAAGAAGAATAAGTGGAAGAAGAAGATGATGAGGACATAGAGGATGACGAAGAAGAAGAAGAAGAAGAATATGAAAATGAGGATTAAGAAAAAGAAGAAGTTGTAGATGATGATGAAGAAGAAGAATTAGAAAAGAAGATGAAAAAGATGAAAAAGAAGAAGGGAAAGAAGAAGAAGAGGGATTAGAAGAAGAAAAACAAGCCAAAGATTAAGAAAAAAAAGAAGAAGAAGAAGGGGAAGAAGAAGAAGAAGAAGAAGAAGAAGAAGAAGAAGAAGAAGAAGAAAAAGAAAAGTGAAAGAAGAAGAAGACGAAGAAGAAGTGGAAGAAGAAGAAGAAGATGGCTATGTTGGTGAAGTCAAAAAGTTGAGGAAGAAGAAGAATAAGAAGAAGAAAAGGAATAATTAGAAGAAAGAGAAGAAAAACATGAAGATGATGAAGGAGTAGAAGAGGAAGAGGAAGAAGAAGAAGAAGAAGAAGAAGGAGAAAGAGAAGAAGAAGAAGAAGAGGAAGAAAAAGAAGAAGCACAAGAAAGAGGAGAAGAAGAAGAGGAAGAAGAAGAAGAAGAAGAAGGAGAAGGTGAAGAAGATGGAGGATGAGAAAGAAGAAAAAGAAGAAGAAGAGGAAGAAGTAGAGGAAGAAGAAGGAGAAGAAAATTGAGAAGAAGAAGAAGTAGGCAAAGAAGATGAAGAAGAAGGAGAAGAAGTAATAGAAGAAGAAGAAGATGATGAAGAAGTAGATGAAGAAGAAGTGGAGGAAGAAGAAGGAGAAGGAGAAGAAGAGGATGATGGTGATGAAGAAGAGGTAGAAGTAGAAGAAGAAGAAAAGTGAAAGAAGAACAAGAAGATGAACTAGAAGAAGTAAATGAAGAAGAAGAAGGTGATGCTGTTCACGAAGAAGAAGAAGAAAAGAAGATGATGAAGAAGAAGAAGGAGAAGAAGAAGAAGTAGTAGAAGAAGAAGAAGAAGAAGAAGATGATGATGATGATGATGATGATGGTGATGATGAAGATGAAGACAAAGATGGTGAGGAAGAAGAAGAAGATGAAGAAAAAAGAAGATGAAGAATAAGAAAAAGAAGAAGATATTGAAGAAGAAGAAGAAAAAGAAGAAGAAGATGATGATGATGATAATGAAGAAGCAGAGGAAGAAGAGGATCAAAAATGTGGAATCAAGAAAACTTGAAGCAGAAGTTACAGTCCATGAAATGCTTTAGTTATATCATATTAATATCTTAGTCGAAGAGAAACTACTTCAATTCTTTAGACAATTGGAAGAATTTGTGTCAACTAGCGTAGTTTTTTTTGAAGATTCACCATGCTGTGCTGTAGGAGTATAATAAGGAGAAATATGTGCAAGGAAATCGATGCGAGGAACGATATGTCCTTCAAAAGTGAAGAAGTAGGTGTTGAAAGGAGAAAAATGACGAAGGTTATCTAAGCCAATTAGACAATCGGTGTTAAAGGACAAACACTACGCCTTCTCGAAAGTAAAAGATCTATTCCTCCTTTTAATGGATTTAAAGAAAAAAGCCCAATTACATATTTATCTTCCAATAACTATTCATCTTCTTGATTTTGAAGATGTTATTATTCATGCTTTAATTGATACTGGAGCAGAAGCTAGTTTAGTTGACACAAATTGCATTATTCATCCCATATATACATATAATATCCCTACTTCAAACACCTTTGAAGAAACTGTTCATAAACTATTAGAACCCTTATATTCAGTCGATCCCCTTAAATTGTTTGCTAAATCTCCTCGATATTATTCTATTGAACTCTTAGAACAATACAAAAATGCCAATATACGTGTTAATAGTATAATGGTAACACCCCTAGACAAACAAAATTTAACAGTCAAATACAAGAACTTTTAACTTTAAAATTAATACAAAAAAGTCATAGCCCTCATTCTTCTCCTGCTTTCATAGTAAAGAAATCATGCTGAGATTAAACGAGGAAAAACTCATATGGTTATAAACTATCGCAAGCTAAATTCTTGTAAAAAATTTGATGGCTATTTCATCCCAACAGCTGAGCACCTAATTAAACAAATTCAAGGTGCAAAATACTATAGCAAATTTGATGCCAAATCTGAATTTTGGCAGATCAAACTTGCAAATCAAACATCTATAGAGCTAACAGCTTTTAGTTGTCTACAAGGGCATTATGAATGGCTAATTATGCCATTTGAATTAAAGAATGCACCTCAAATATTCCAGAAATGGATTAATTCTATTTTGGACATTTACCATATGTAATAACCTATATAGATGATATTCTTATTTTTTCTTCTACTAAAGAAGAACATAAAGATCATCTATTACATGTTTTTAAGCTAATGCTAAATCATGACATAATCTTAAGTCCAAAGAAAATCGAATTATTCAAAACTGAAATCGATTTTCTTGGAAAACAAATAAAAAATGGTCACGTACAATTACAAGACCATATATATGCAAAAGTTAAGGAATTTCCCGAAAGTTTTACTAGTTTAAAACAATTACAAAGTTTTTTAGGTCTCCTAAATTATGGACGAAAATTTATACCAAAACTTTCTTCCAAAATCAAAGCCTTACAAAACAAATTAGCTACTGAACAAGCAAAATACAAAAAGACAAATGATGAACAACCACGAAGATGGAATACAGACAGAATACCTATTTTCTTAAGTCTTGAAGAACAAAAGGAAATAAAACAAATTAAAGAATTTGTTACTAAAAAACAAATCCTTCATTTTCCAACAGAAGATGAACATATTAGTCTACAAACTGATGCCTCAGATTTATTTTTGTCTGGAGTATTAGTCACAGATACCTATGACATAATAGCATATGCCTCAAGAAAATTTACAAAAACCCAAAGCAAGTACTCAACTTATGATAAAGAATTATTAGCTATAAAACTAGCTATCAAAAGCCTAAAAATCTATCTTCTCCATAGAGAATTCACTATAGAAACCAAAAACAAATCAGTAGTACAATTTTTGCAAAAAAAGGTAATACATAATCAAGAAGAAAACTTAAGACACATACGTCCTTCTCTTTATTTGGAAATATTTAATTATAATGTCAAATATATTCCTGTCTTTACTAACGTAATTGTTGATTTTCTTAGCTAACCATGAACGAAGAAGAATTATCGTTTCTTAAAAATTTCATTGAAAAAATGAAGAGAACGATGGAATTTACTGAAGTTACCTCGAAAAAAGCCAAAGCTCAATAGGATGATCAGGCTGACAACTCAAAAGCCCAACAGGCTGAAACATCTAAAGTCCAACAGGCTACCATAAGTCAAAATGAGCCTATTGCTCAACAAATCAAAACAAATAGGAAACCATCAGAACGAACATCTCAGAAAATACTCGTCACTAAAAATACAACAGTAATTGAAAAAGAGAACATTTGTAGCCACAGTTGCAAAAGATTGGTATAACAAACAATTACAGCAAATAGATCCCGAGTTTTACAACAGACTCAACGGCTGTTTTCAAGCCTTACAGGCTAATGATTGGAGATCTGCCAATTATTGGTTAACCCAAATTGAAAAAGGATACATGATTGAAAAACAAGCTTCACTAGAGCAAAAGATCAAAGAAGAAGCTTACAAAAAGCAGTTGGAACTACTTCTTTCTCGATCTACGGTTACTCAATCCAAATCCTTACAGAATTTAGAACAGCAACTATTCAATACCAAAATGCTTGAAGATGTGTTCTCCAACATACAAACAGCAGATCACATACAATTCAGAATCAAAGACTTCTTAGGACTAGTTCAACTTTTGAAAATAAAAAATGAGGACTTAAGAAAGCTTGAAGTAGAAGTTACAGTCCAAGAAATGCTTCAGTTATATCAGACTAATATCTTAGATGAAGAGAAACTACAATTCTTTAGACAATTGGAAGAAACAAATATTATTCAACTCTTTCTTGATCAAGAAGTTCTATATCTTTCTGCAAAAAGCCAAGAATTATTGCCTGCTTTGATGAAATTCAAAAATACCAACAACATCTGAGACGAGGTATTGTACATGAAGTCTATGTGAATACAAAAAATCCAACAGATTATAGGGATATATACCAGAGCTCTGCAAAAATTGCTTTACAACCTACTCTAGCAAATTTTCTACGACATTTGTCTTCTAGATTTGGACTATTTGAGAAGAAAAAGATTATATTAATTTATATTCTTCTATTCAACTTTGGATATTAAAGAAAGATTCAGAGAGCCCTAGATTGGAAACCTTCCAACAAAGTCTCTTTAATGAAGAAATTGCCAGAAAGCATGCTGCACTGGATTTTTTTCAAAAATTGGATTTTGGAACAAAATATCTAGCAAAAAAGTTTCATATGGTAAATTAGTGTTTTTAATAGACACATTGGTAGTAGAAATGGAAGATCAAGCAATAAGAGAACGAAAGGTGAAAAGATTTCTTCAAAATATCAAATTAGGAAAAATTGGGCACTTGGCAAAAAGGGAATATTTCTTTGAGGGTGAAAACATATCAAAACCAGAACCTAATATGGATGAAGATACAATCGAAGCGCTTCATCTTGATGAATAAAAGCATGGTGGGACCCTCAAAACACTACAAAAAGTAAAGACGCAATTGCGAAAGAAGGATAACTACTAAAAGAAAAGGCGCATTACCAACAGTAAAGGCGCACTAGCTAAAGAGACTTACTTCGCTATGAAGGAAGAATCCCCTATAAATAAGAAGCCTTGCCTTACCAGAAGGGCATCAGAAAAACTACTCTTGTGTATGGTAAAAAGAAAAAATTTGTGTGCTTTCTTAAGTTTGCTCTCTAGTTATGAAGTTTCATCATGTGTGTAAAAATTGGTATCAAAGCTAGTAGTGCTCAAGTTTTGTAAGTTTTAAGTTCTTATAAAAGTTTATGTTTTTGCTTCTATTTAGTATTTGTAACTAAACATTCCCCTTTGTGTTTTAATAATCTCTTTGTTTGTACAATGGGTTAGTTTTATTGCAATAATTTTGGCTTTACGTTTTGTATTTTCTTTACGCTATGGAGTAGAAAACGAACTATAGCTGTGCTCCTACTTTATGTAGTAGTCTATTAGGGATGGTGGTCTTTGTAGAATCCCTAACTTCCCCCAGAAAGCCACGGAAACCTTGCGGTTTTGGAAGGGTAGATCTAGCCGTAAAATAAAGTGTCAAAATAGAAAATACAAAAATAAAAATAGAAAAAAGTAATGCAAGAAACAAAATCCATTATACAAACTTAGATATTATTAGGACACAAAGACTTAAAATATGAAAGAAATTTTAGTTCCTAATGATAGTTATCATTGTCAAGTATCTAATACACAGGATTATGAACACATAATCAATTTACCTACCACAGTAGGACAAGATCCTGTCATAGCAGGTATTCTGAATTTTATCGTAGTTCAGTTAAAAGAATTTAAAGATAAAATTCAAAAACTTTTAGAAAATAATAAAAAAACTAATAGTATTAATAGTATACCTACAACTTCTACGTTCCATTACCTTGGAACAAAATTAACCAAACATTAATGGTTAAACTTAAATCCTCAGATAAAATTATTGATTTACAAAAACTAAATAAATTAGTTTATTCTAAATTCTTAAAACCACAAAAACAAGAAGTAACTGGAGAAACTCCTAGTGAAAACCTTTATTTGTATTATGAACAAAATCAACAAATAATAGACTTTTATAGATCCCAAACGGACTATAAAATTAATATGGGAAGAGAAGAAAGTAGTACACTTTATCTACCAGGTCCTCTTGGTTATATACCTCAATCATCTCCTCATGAAATTCCACCTCGACCAACTCATATACCCTCACCCGGACCAGAGGTCCATATAGGAGAATCACAAGGAGATAATATCGAACAAAGTCATGCAACTTCTTCTTATTCTATTTTGATAAATTATGATAAACGCTCTAATTGGCCTACCTACCATAAAAATAAAAAAAGACATCTTGAAGATAGGAGTGATTCTTCTACTTCGGGCTTAACCTTAAATATAGATCATATCCCATATAAAAAAATAAAAGATTATTGTGTAGAATGGACACAAAAAATAAAAGGAACTATATTTATACTTCCTCCCACCATGACTATTGCAGAATACATTCAATTTGCAACTTCTTATTGGGAAGGAAATGCTTTATCATGGTTAACAAATTTTGAAAAAAATAATTCACTAGAATGTCAAAACATTTTACAACAATCTACTAAACAACCAGTAATAGAAATGTTAGTCTCATTATTAGTAGTCGATTTTACTAGAGTGGAATGGAATGAAAATAAAAATTATGAAGAAAAACTTCATAAAATGAAATTATGTGATATATGTATGTTAGATGAATTTGTAGCTACATATATAGGATACATTTAGCATCTAGAAAAAACCCTACAACAAGAATTTTGGATACAAGGATTTTTTTTCCAAAATTCCATTTCCTTGGAATAATATAATTTCTGCTAAGTATCGCGAATTAATTTCTTAACAAGGAACTATGAGACCTCATAACACTGGCATGCTCAGAAGAGCTTGTATTGAAGATATGGAAAAAACTTGTGAGACTACATCGGCACAAAAGGAAATGAGTAAAAATTTAAAATCTTCTAGAATGGATTACAACTATTGCTCAAAATTTTTAGAAGATATAAATTATGTATATGGATGTCCTCTAGTTTATGATTCGAGAATATATTCCAAACCTTCTTTTAAAAATAAAAG
>JAIUJO010000936.1:95000-105000 GCA_023846275.1 Vanilla planifolia
AGAAGAAGAGAAGAAGAAGAAGAGAAGAAGAAGAAGAAGAAGAAGAAGAAGAAGAAGAAGAAGAGGAAGAAGAAGAAGAAGAAGAGAATAAGAAGAAGGCAAATAATAATAACAATAATAATAAGAAGAAGAGGAAACAGAGGAAGAAGGAGAAGAAGAATATGAGGAAGAAGAAAAAGAAGAAGAATACAAAGAATTTGAAGAAGAGAAGAAGAAGAAGAAGACTTTGAAGAAGAACAAGATGTAGAAGAAGAAGAAGCAAAGGAAGAAGATGATGATGAAGAAAAAGAAGAAGAATAGAAAAGTGGATGAAGAAGAAGGGTAAAAAAGGCAAGAAGGAAAAAGAATTAGAATAAATAGAAGAATAAAAAGAAGAAAAAGAAGAAGATGGAAGAAGAAGAAGTAGAAGTAGAAGAAAGAAGGAGAAGAAGAAGAAGACAGATTATGGATTTGTCAGTTAAGGTTTCGAGATTTGGATTTTTGTTGTAGGGATTGGGGATTAGGCATTATGGAGGGAGGGATTCATGATTATGGAATTAATGATTAAGGATTAAGGATTAGGGATTGGAGATTAGGAATAGGGTTTAGGGATTCGGAACTAGCAGTTATGGTTAGCATTTAGGGATTAGGAATTAAGGAATATAGATTTGGGAATAGGGATTAGGATTTAGGAATTAAGGATTAAGGATTGGGTATTAAGGATTAGCTTTGGGATTAGGGATTAGAGATTAAGAGATTAAGGATTAAGTATCAAAGATTAGGGATTAAGGGTTAAGCATTAGGGATGAAAGATTATGAATTAAGGATTCGATATTAGAGATCTACGATTTGGAATTCAAGACAAGGGGAATAAGGATTAGGAATTAGTAGTTAAGGATTATGAATTAGGAATTAGGAGTTAAAGATTAAGGATAAGGTATTAATGAAAAGCGATTAGGGATTTGGCATTAAGGATTAGAGTTTAAGGATTAGTGATTAAAGATTAGGAATGGATTAAAGAATAAGGATTAGGGATTAGTAATTAAACATTAAGGTTTAGGGATTCGATATTAAAGAATAGGGATTAGAGATTTATGATTAGGGAGTGAGAGATCATTGATTATAGATTAGGTATTACAGAAAGTTGGATTAGGAATTAGGGATAAAGAAGAGGAAGGAGAAGAAGAAAAGAAATAGGAGGAGAAGAAGAATAAAGAAAGAAGAAGAAAGGAGAAGGAAGAAGAAGAAAGACGAACAAAGAAGAAGAAGAAGAAGAAGAAAGAAGAAAGAAGAAAGAGAAAGAAGAAAGAAGAAAGAAGAAGAAGAAGGAAAAAGGAAGAAGCAAGCAGTAAGAAGGAATAAAAAATAAGGTAACAAGGAAGAAGGAAGACAGAAGAAGGATGAAAAAAGAGAAGGAAGAAGAAATAAGAAAGAATAAATAAAAAGGAAGAAAGAAGAAAGAAGAAACAAGAAGAAGAAGAAGAAGAAGAAGAAGAAGAAGAAGAAGGGGAAGGAGAAGGAGGAGGAGAAGATGGAAAAAGAGGAAGAAAAGATGGAGTAAGAGAAGGAGAAGAAGAAATAGAGGGAGAAGGACAAAGAGAAGGAGTAGAATAAGTAGAAGAAGAGAAAGAAGAAGAAGAAAAAGAGGTAAAAGAAGATCGAGAAGAAGAAAAAGATGAAGAAGAAGAATAAGAAGTAAAAGATGAAGTAGTAGAAGAAAAAGAAGAAGAAGAAGAATTAAAAGAAGAAGAGGAATTAAAAGAAGTCGAAGAAGAAGAAGAAGAAGGAGAAGAGCAAGAGGAGGAAGAAGAACAAGTAGAAGTAGAGAAAGAAGAAGTAGAAGAAGAGAAAGAACAAAAGTAAAAGAAAATGAAGAAGAAAAAGAAAAAGAAGAAGTAGAAGAAGAAGAACAAGAACAAGAAGAGACAAGGCAAAAAGTGAAGAAGAAGAAGAAGTAGAAGTAGAAGAAGAAGCAAGAGGAGAAGAAGCAAAAGAACAAGAAGAAGAAGAATTAGAAGAGGAAGAAGAAGAAGTAGAAGAAGAAGAAGAAGAAGAAGAACAAGAACAAGAATATTAAGATGATGATGATGATGATGGAGCTGAAGAAGAAGAAGAAGATGAAGAAGAAAAAGATGAACATGGAGAAGAGGAAAAGGAAGAAGAAGAAGAAGGGGAAGAAGAAGAGAAGAAGAAGAAGAAGAAGAAGAAGAAGAGGATGAGGAGGAAGAGGAAGAAGAAGAAGAAGAAGAAGGAGAAAGAAAGAATAAGAAAGAATAAAGAGGAAGAAAAAGGAAGAAAGAAGATGGAAGAAGGAAGAAAGAAGAAGGAAGAAAGAAGAAGGAAGAATGAAGAAGAAAAAGGAAGATGGTAGAAGAAAGAAGGAAGAAATAAGGAGGAGGATGGAAGATGGAAGAAGGAAGAAGATGAAGAAGATGAAGTAGAATAAGAAGAAGAAAAAGGAAAGAGGAGGAAATGGAAGAGGAAGAGGAAGAGGCAGAAGAAGGCGAAGAGAAAGGGGAAGAAGAAGAAGAATAGGAAGAAGAAGATGATGATGAAGAAGAAGAAGACGAAGAAGAAGAAGAAGAAATGAGGAAGAAGAAGAAGAGGCTGACAAAGAAGAGTAAGAAGAGCAAGAATGAGAAGAATAAGAAGCAAATGTAGAAGAAGAAGAAGTAGAAGAATTTGAAGTGGTAGAAGATAGATTATGGATTAGTGGGCGAGGGCTTAGGGATTAGGAATTAGGTTTTGTGGGGATTAGGCATTAAATAATCAGGGATTCAAGATTATGGATTAAAGATTAAAGATTAAAGATTAAAGATTAAAGATTAAAGATTAAAGATTAAAGATTTAAGATCAAAGATTAAAGATCAGGGATATGGTTTAGAGACTACGGATTAGCAATTAATGTTAGGATTTAAGGATTAGGGAATAGGGATTAGTGATTAGGGTTAAGGTTTAGGGTTTAGGGATTAGGGGTAAAGGATTAGGGTTTTACATATTAGGGATTAAAGATTAGGGAACGAGGAATAGGAAGAGCAGGATTAGGGATTAGTGATTAAGGATAAAGAAGATGAAGGAGAGGAAGAAGAAGGAGAAGAAGAAGAAAAAGAAGAAGGAGAAGAAGAAAAAAAGAAGAAGAAAGAAAGAAAGTTAAAGAAAAAAGAAGAAGAAACGAGAAGGAAAAGGAAGAAAGTAGAAGAAAAAAGTGGAAAGAAAAAAAGATAGAAAAAACAAAAAACAAAAAATAAGAAAAAGGAAACAAGAAAGAAAAAGGAAGAAGGAAGGGGGAAGAAGTAAGAAGGATGAAGGATGATGGAAGAAGCAAGAAGTAAGAAGGAAGAAGTAAGAGGGAAGGAAGAAGGAAGAAGGAAGAAGCTAGAAGGAAAAAGAAAAAAAGAAAGAAGAAAGAAAAAAGAAGAAAGAAGAAAGACGAAAGAAGAAGACCAAGAAGAAGACTAAGAATAAGAAGAATAAGAAAAAGAAGAAGAAGAAGCAGGACAATGGGAAGAGGAGGAAGAAGAAGAAGAAGAAGAGAAGAAGGAGATGATGAAGAAGACAAAGAGAAGAAAAAGAAGAAGAAAATTGAAGAAGAGGAAAAGGAAGAAGAAGGAGAAGAGAAGGGGAAGAAGAAGAAGAAGAGGAAGGAGGAAGTGGAAGAAGAAGAAGAAGATGATGATGATGAGGAGGTAGAAGAAGAAGAAGAAGAAGAAAAAAGATGAAGAAGTTGGAAAGAAGAAAGAGTAAAAAAAAGGAAGAAAGAAAATTGAAGAAGTAAGAAAGAAGTAGGTAACAAGAAGGAAAAGAAAGAATGAAGAAGGAAGAAGGAAGAAGAATTAAGAAGGAAGTAGGAAGAAGGAAGATGGAAGAAGGAAGAAGATCAAGAAGATGAAGAAGAAAAACATGAAGCAAAAAGAGGACATAGAAGAGGAATAGCAAGAGGTAGAAGAAGATGAAGAGGGAGGTGAAGAAGAAGAATGAGAGGAGGAAGAAGAAGAAGAAGAAGAAAAAGTGGAAGAACAAGATGAGGTTGAAGAAGCTGAAGAGGAAGAAGAAGAAGAGGTTAGGAAGAAGAAGAGGAAGAAGAAAAAGAAGAAGGGGAAGAGCTAGAACAAGATGAAGAAGAAGAGGAAGAAGAGGAAGAAAAAAGAGAAGGAAGGAGAAGAAGGAAAAGAAGAAGTAGAAGGAGAAGAAAATGAAGATGAAGAAGAAGAAGAGCAAAAAGAAGAAGAAGAGGAAGAAGAAGAAGAATAAGAAGAGGAGGTTGAAGAAGAAGATGAAGAGGAACTAAAGACGAAAAAAGAAGAACTAGAGAAATAAGATGTAGAAGAAGTTAAAAAAGAGAAGGAGAAGAAGAATGAGAAGAAGAAGTAGAAGAAGAAGAAGAAGCAGAAGAAGCGGAAGAAGATGAAGTATACGAAGTAGAAGAACAAGATGAAGAAAAATTACAAGAAGAGGAAGAAGAAGTAGATGAAGATGACGAAAGAGAACAACAAGAACAAGAAAAACCAAAAGAAGTAGTAGTAGTAGTAGATGATGAAGAAGAAGAAAAAATAGAAGAAAAAGACAGAAGAAGAAGAAGAGGAAGAACAAAAGAAGACGATGAGGGGGGAGGATGAGGAAGAAGGGGAAAGGAGAAGAAGATAATGATAAGGAAGAAGAAGAAGAGAATGAGAAAGAAGAAGAGGAAAAAGAAGAAGAGGAAGAAGAAAAGAAGAAGAAAATAGAAGAAAGAGAAGACAAAGAAAAGGACGAATAAGAGGAAGAAGAAGAAGAGGAATAAGAGAAGCAGTGCAAGAAGAAGAGGAAGAAAGTAGGAGAAGAAGAAGAAGAAGAAGAAGAAGAAGAAGAAGAAGAAATAGAAGAAGAAGAACAAGAAGTAGAGGAAGAAGTAGTAGAAGAAGTAGAAGAAGAAGAAGAATGAATAAAGAAGAAGGAGTAGAAGTGAAAGAAGAAGAAGAAGAAGAAGAAGATTAAGAAGAAGAATTTCAAGAAGAAGAAGAAGAAGAAAATGAAGAAGAAGATGAAAGACAAGGAGAAGAAGTACTTGTAGTAGTAATAGTAGTAGTATAATAGAAGAAGTAGAAGTAGTAATAATAGTAGTAATAGTAGTAGAGCAAGAAGAAGAAGACAAAGATGGGGAAGAAGAAGTAGAAGATGAAGCTGGAGAAGAAGAAGAAGAAGAAAACGAAGAAGCAAAAGAACAAGAAAATGGACAAGAAGAAGAAGTAGAAGAAGGTGAAGAAGAAGAAGAAGAAGAAGGTGATGAAGATGAAGAGGAAGAAGAAGAAGAAGAAGGAGAATAACACAAACAGAAGAAGGAAAAGAAGAAGAAAAAGAGTTGAAAAGAAGAAGAAGAACAAGAAGATGACGAAGATTAAAAAGAAGGGGAAGAAGAAGAAGAAGAAGATGAAGAAGAAGAAGGGAAAGAAGAAGAAGAAGAAGAAGAAGAAGAGGAAGAAGATGAAGAAGAATTGGAAGAAGAGGAAAGAAGTGGGAGAAGAAAAAGAGGAAGAAGGGAAACATGAAGCAAAAGAAGAAGAAGGAGAAGTAGAAGAAGATGATGATGATGAAAAGAAGAAGTGGTAAGGCAAGAAAAAGAAGAAGAAGAAAAAGTAAGGAAGAGGAAGGAGAGGAGGAGGAAGAAGAAGTAGTAGAAAAAGAATAAGGAGATGAAGAGAAAGAAGAAAAAGAAGAGGAAAAAACAACTAGAATAAAAAGTAGAAGACAAAGAATATGAAAGAAGGAGAAGAAGAACAAAAAGAAGAAGAATAAAAAGAGGAGGAGGAGGAAGAAGAAGAAGAAGAAGAAGAAGGAGAACAAGAAGAAGGGGAAAAAGAAGAAGAATAAGAACAAGAAGGGGAGGAAGGAGAAGAAAAGAAGAAGAAGAAGAAGAAGAAGAAGAAGAAGAGGAAGGTGAAGAAGAAGAAGAAGATGAAGAAGAAGAAGAAGAAAAAGTTGAAGAAGATAGGAAGAAGTAGAAGAAGAAGAAGAAGAAGATGATTGATGATGATGATGATGATGATGATGGTGAAAAGAAAGAAGAAGAAGAAGAAAAAAATAAAGAAGGAAAACAAGAAGATGAGGAAGAAGAACGGAAAAGAAGAAGAAACAAAGAATAAGAGGAAGAAGAAGAGGAACAAGAAGAAGAAGAAGAAGAATGAAGTGGAGGAAGAGGAGAATAACAGGGAGAAGTAGAAGAGGAAGAAGAGGAAGAAGAAGAGGAAGAAGGAGAAATAAAAAAAGAACAAGATAAAGAGGAAGAAGAAAAAGATGAAGTAGAGGAACTAGAAGAAGGCAAAGAAGAAGAAAATGAAGAGAAGGAAGAAGAAGAGGAAGAAGAGGAACAAGATGAGGAAGAAGAAGAAGAAGAAGTCGAAGAAGAAGAAGAAGAAAGAAGAATAAAAAGAACAAAACGAAGAGGAACAAGAATAACAAGAAGAAGGAGATGACAAACAAGAAGAAGTAAAAGAAGAAGAAGAATTTTAAGAAGAAGAAGAAGAAGAAGAAGATGATGATGAAGAAGAAAAAGATGTTGTTGAAGGAGAAGGGGAAGAAAAAATAAAGAAGAACAAGAAGAAGATAAGGAAGAAGAAGAAGGGGAAGAAGAAGAAGCAAAAGAATAATAGGATGAAGAAGAGGAAGAAGAAGTAGAGGAAGAAGAAGAAGAAGAAGAAGAAGAAATGGAAGAAGAGGAAGAATAAGAGGGAAAAGTAGAAGAGGAAGAAGAGCAAGAAGAAGAGGAAGAAGGAGAAGAAAAAAAGAACAAGATAACGAGGAAGAAGAAGAAAAAGAAGTAGTGGAAGTAGAAGAAGACAAAGAAGAAGAAAATGAAGAGAAGGAAGAAGAAGAAGAGGAAGAAGAGAAACAAGAGGAGGAAGAAGAAGAAGAAGAAGAAGAAGAAGTCAAAGAAGAAGAAGAAGAAGAAGAAGAAAAAGAAGAAAACGAAGAGGAACAAGAATAACAAGAAGAAGTAGAAGAAGAAGTAAAAGAAGAAGAAGAAAAGGAAGAAGAAGAAGAAAAAGATGATGATGAAGAAGAAAAAGATGAAGTAGTAGAAGGAGAAGGGGAAGAAGAAGAAGAGGTGGAGAAGGAAGAAGAAGAAGTTGAAGAAGAGGAAGAAGAAGAGGAAGAAGGAGAAGAAAAGAGGAAGAAGTCGAAGCGAAAGATGTGGAAAAAGTTGAAACAAGTGAAAAAAGAAAAAACTAAAAGAAGAAGAAGAAGAAGAAGAAGATGATGATGATGATGATGAAAGAGAAGGAGAAGAAGAAGAAGAGGAAGAAGAAGAAGAATAGTAAGAAGAAGAAGAGGAAGAAGATGAAGAGGAGGAATAAGAAGAAGAAGAGAAAGTAGAAGAAGAGGAAGAAGAGGAATGAAAGGTGGAAGAAGAAGTAGTACAAGAAGAAAAAGAAGAAGAAGAAGAAAAAAAGATGGAGAAGAAGAGGAAGAATAAGAAGAAGAGGTAGAAGAAGTAGAAGAAGATGAAGAACAAAAAGATGCAAAAGAAGAAGAAGAAGCATTAGGAATTAGGGATAAGTGATTTGGGATTAATGATTTGGGATTACAGAATTGGGGTTAGAGATTATGGATTAAAGATTACGAATAATAGATAAAATATTGAAGATTAGAGATTAGGGATTAAGGGATTAGGTCATAGAGATTGGGGATTAAGTATTAGGGATTAGAGATTAGATATTAAAGATAAAGGATTAGGGATTACAGATTATGAACGAAGTAGAGGAAGAAGAAGAAGAAGAAGAAGAAGAAATACAAGAAGAAGAAGTGGAAAAGAAGAAAAGGAAATAGTAGTAGTAGTAGTAGAAGAAGAAGAAAAGGAAGAAGAAGAAGACGAAGAAGAAGAAGAAGTAGTAGAAGAAGAAGAAGAAAAGAAGGAGAAAAATAATAATAATAATAATAATAAGAAGAAGAAGAAAGAAGATGATGGTGATGCTGAAGAAGATAAAAAAGAAGAATAAAAAGAAGTTGGTGATGTTTAAGACAATAAAGAAGAAGAGAAGTAGAAGAAGAAGAAGAAGAAGAAGAAGAAGAAGAAGAAGAAAGGGAAGAAGAAGAAGCAGATGATGATGATGAAGAAGAAGATGATAAAGAAAAAGAAAAGGAAGAAAAAGTAGAAGAAAAAGAAGAAAAAGAAGAAGAGGAAGATGAGGAAGAAGAGGAAGAAGAGGATGAAGAAGAACAAGAAGATTTGGAGGAAGAAGAAGAAGAAGAAGAAGGGAAGAAGAGGAAGAAGAAGAAGAAGAAGAATAGAAGAAGAAGAGGAAGAAGAGGAGGAAGAAGAAAAGGAAGAAGAAGAAGTAGCAGAATGAGGAGAAGGAGAGCAAGAAGAAGAAGATGAAGAAGAAGAAGAAGAGGAGGAGAAGGGGAAGAAGAAGAAGAATAAGAAGAAGGATATGAATAAGAAGAAGAAGAAGAAGAAGAAGAAGAAAATTAAGAAGAAGAAGTGGAAGTAGAAGTAGAGGAGGAAGAAGGAGATGAGGAAAAAGAAAAAGAAGAAGATGAAGAAGAGAAGATAAAGAGCTAGAAGAAGAAGTAGAGAAGAAGAAGAAGAATGAGAATGAGAAGAACAAGAAGAAGAAGTAGAAGCGGAAAAAGAAGAAGTAGAAGAGGAAGCAGAAGGAGAAGATGAAGAAAAGATGATGATGATGGTGAAAAACAAGAAGAAGAAAGAAAAAGAAGAAGAATAAAAAGAACTAGAAGACCAAGAGGGAGAAGAAAAAGAAGACGAAGAAGAGGACAAAGAAGGAGAAGGAGCAGGAGGAGAAGAAGAAGAAGAAGAAGAAGAAGATGATGATGAATGGTAAGAAGAAGAAATGGAAAGAAGAAGAAGAAGAAGATGAAGGAGGAGAAGAAGAAGAAGAAGAAGAAGAAGAAGACGAAGAAAAAGAAGAATAGGAAGAAGATGAAAAAGTTGATGAAGAAGATGAAGAAGAAGAATAAAAAGAAGGAGAGTGAGAATAAGAAGAAGAAGAAGAAGAGGAGGAGGAGGAACAAAATGAAGGAGAAGGGCAAGAAGAAGAACAAGCAGAAGAAGAAAAAGAAGATGAGCAGGAAGAGAAGAAAAGAAGAAGAGGAAGATGAGGAAGAAGTAGAAGAAGTGGAAGAAGAAGAAGAAGGAGAAGTTGAAGAAGAAGAACAAGAGGTAAAAGAGGAAGAATAAAAGGAAGAGGAAGAAGAGAAGAAGGAGAAGAAGAGGAACAAGAAGAAGAAGAAGAAGAAGAAGAAGAGGAAGAAGAATGAGAAGAAGGAGGAGAAGAAGAAGTAGTAATAGAAGAAGAAAGAGAAGAAGAAGAAGAAGAAGAAGAAGAAGAAGAAGAAGAACAATTAGAAGAACAAGAAGACGGAAATGAAGAACAAGAGAAAGAAGAAGTAAAAAAGATGAAGAAGATGAAGAAGAAGAAGTAGAGGAAGAAGGAGAAGAAGAAGAGGAAGAAGAACTGAAACAAGAAGAAAAGGAAGAAGATGGAGTTGAAATTTAAAAGGAAGAAGAAAGAAGAAGAAGATGAAGAAGAAGAAGGAGAAGAAGAAAAAGTAGTAGAAGAAGAAGAGGAGGAGGAAGAAGAAGAAGAAGATGATGAAGAAGAGGGAGAGAAGAAGTTGAAGAAGATGGAGAAGAAGAGGAAGAAGAAAAAGAAGAAGAACAAGATGATGAAGAAGAAGAAGAAGAAAGAAAAAAAGAAGAAGAATAGCAAAAAGAAGAACATGATGTAGAAGAAGTAGAAGAAGAAGAAGTGAAAAAATAAAGAAGATGAAGAAGAAGAAAAAGAAGAGGAAGAAGAAGATGAGGAAGAAGAAGAAGAAGAAGAAGATGAGGAAGAAGAACAAGAAGGAAAAGAGGAAGCAGAATAAGAACAACAACCAGTGGAAGATGAGGAAGAAGTGGAAGAAGAAGTAGAAGAAGATGTGGAAGAAGGAGGAAAAGAGGAGGAGGAGGAAGAAGAAGAAGAAGTGGCAAAAGAAGAGGAAGAAGATGAAAGAGAGGAACAAGAAGAAAATAAAAAAGAGG
>JAIUJO010000936.1:112500-117500 GCA_023846275.1 Vanilla planifolia
AGAAGAAAAAGAGTAGGAAAAGGAGAAGAAGACCAAGAAAAAGAAGAGGAAGTTGATGAATGAAAAGAAGAAGAAGAAGAAGAAGAAGAAGGAGAAGAAGAAGAAGAAGAAGAAGAAGTAGAAGAAGAAGGGGATGAAGTGGAAGAGGAAGAAGAAGGAGAAGAAGAGGAAGAAAAGGAAGAAGAAAAAGAAGAAGAATAAAAAGAGGAAGAAGAGGAAGAAGAAGTTGAAAAAAAAAGAAGATCAACAAGATGGAGAAGAAGAGGAAGAAAAAGCAAATGAAGAAGAAGAAGAAGAAGGAGAAAGAGAAGAAGTAGAAGAATAAGATGGAGAAGAAGAAGAAGTAGTAGTATTGGAAGAAGAAGAAGATATCAAAGTTGGAGGAGGAGAAGAAGAAGATGAAAATGATGAAGAAGAAGAATAAGAAGGGGAAGAAGAAGAAGAAAAAGATGAAGAAGAAGAAGAAGAAGAAGAAGAATAAGAAGAAGAATAAAAGCAAGAAAAAGAGTAGAAGAAGAAGAAGCAGAAGTAGAAGAAGAAGAAGAAGAAGAAGAAGAAGAAGAAGTGCAAGAGTTAGGTGATGAAGAAGAAGAAGATCAAGAAGAAAAGGAAGAAGCAGTAGAAGAAGAAGAAGAAGAAGAAGAAGAAGAAAGAGAAAAAGAAGAAGTGTAAGAAGAAGAAGAGGAGGAAGAAGAAAAAGAAGAAGAAAAGAGAGAAGAAAAAGAAGAAGAAAAAAATCAAAGATGAGCAAGAAGAAGAAGAAGAATAAGAAGCGGTGGAGGAGAAGGAAGAAGAAGAAGAGGAGGAAGAAGAAGAAGAAGAATAGGAAGATGAGGAGAAGCAGATGAAAAAGAAGAAGTTAAGTAGGAAGAAGATAAAGAGGAGGAAGAAGAAGTGGAAGAAGAGAAATGTTGAAGAAAGTGAAGAGGAAGAAGAGAAAGAAGATGAGATAAAGAAGAAAAGAAAGAAGAAGAAGAAGAAGAAGAAGAAGAAGAAGAAGAACAGAAGAAGAGGAAGAAGAAGAAGAAGAAGATGATGAAGAGGAATAGGAGGAAGTGGAAGAAGAAGAAGAAGAAGAAAATGAAAAAGAAGATGTAAAAGAAGAAGAAGAAGAGGAATAAGTAGAAGTGGAGGGAAAAGAAGAAGAGGAAGAAGAAGAAGAGGACGAAATGGAAGAAGTGGAACAAGAAGAAGAAGAACAAGAATTTGTCGTAATAGAAGAGGTAAAAGAAAAAGAATGAGAAGATGTTGCAAAAGAAGAACACGAAGAAGCAAAAAAAGAAGAAGATGATGAAGAAGAAAAAAAGATGATGAATTATGGATTAGGGTGGGTGTGCTTAGGGATTAAGGATTAGGCATTAAAGATTAGGGACTAGAGATTAGTGACGTGTGATTGATAGTTTAAGGATTAGGGATTAGGTATTTGTGATTAGGGATTAAGAATTTAAGATTACGTATTAGAGGTTAGGCGATTAGGGTTAAAGTTTAGAAATTAGTGATTAGGGATTAAGGAATTGGTATTAGAGAATATGATTTATTTATTAGGAACTAAGAAATAAAGATTAGGGATTAAGGGATATGGGTTAAGGGATTAAAGATTAGGGATTATCGGCTAGAGATTGTGGATTAAAGATCAAGGGATTAAAAACTAAGAATTAAGGAATAGCGATTAGCTAATCAATATTTAGGATTATTCATCAAGAATTAGAGATTAAGGGAATAGGTCATAAAGATTTGGGAATAGGGATTAAGGATTAGGGATTAAGGATTAAAGATATTAGATTAGGGATTAGAGATTAAGAAAGAAGAAGAAGAAGAAGAAGATGACAATCAAGTAGTAATAGAAGAAGAAGAAGAAGAAGTACATGAAGAAGAAGAAGAAGGAGGAGGAGGATAAAATGAAGAAGATGATGAAGAAGTAGAAGTAAAAGATGTAGAAGAGGGAGGACAAGATGAAGAAGAAGAAGAAAAGGAACAAGAAGAAGAAGAAGAAGAAGAGAAGAAGAAGAAGAAGAAGAAGAAGTGGAAGAAGAAGAGGAAGTTGAAGAAGAAGAAGAAGAAGAAGGAGAAGAAGAAGAAGAAGATCAGGAAGAAGAAGAAGAAGAAGAAGAAGAAAAAGAAGAAAAAGAGAGAAAAAATGAAGAAAAAGAAGATGGAGAAGAAGAAGAAGAAGAAGAACAAGAAAAAGAAGTGAAAGAAGAAGAAGAGGAAGAAAAGTAGAAGAAGAGGAAGAAAAAGAAGAAGTAGAAGAAGAAGAGGACGAAGAAGAAGTAGGAAAACAAGAAGAATTGTTAGAAGACGAAGAAGAGCAAGAAGAGGAAGAAGAAGATGACGATGAAGAAGAGGAAGACAAGGAGGGAGAAGAAGAAGAAGAAGAAGTAGACAAAGAAAAAGAAGAGGAGCAAGAAGAAGTGAAAGATGTGGAAGAAGATGAAGAAGAAGTGGAAGAACAAGTAGAAGAAGAAGAAGAAGAAGAAGAAGAAGATGAAGGAGAAGAAGAAGAGGAGTAAGAAGAGGAGTGAAAAGAAAAAGATGAAGACGAAGAAGAAGGAGAGGAAAAAGGAGGAGAAGAAGAAAATGAGGAGGAATAAGAAGATAAGGAGAAAGAAGAAGAGGAAGAAGAAGAAGAAAAAGAATAAATGGATGAGGAGTAGAGGATGAAGAAGATGAAGAAGATGAGGAGGAAGAAGAAGAAGAAAAAGAGGAAGAAGAAGAAGAGGAAGAAGATGAAGATGACAAAGAAGAGGAATAAGAAGAAGAAGAAGAAAAAGAAGAAGAGGAAAAGAAGAAGAGGATGAAGAATATGAGGAAGTAGAGAAAGAAGAAGAAGGAGAAGAAGAAGAAGAAGAAATAGAAGTAGAAGAAGAGGTAGAAGAAGAATAATTAGAAGAAGAAGAAATAAAAGAGGAAGATTAAGAAGAAGAAGACGAGAAAGAAGGAGAGGAAGAAGAAGATGAACGAGAAGAAGAAGAAGAAGAGGATAAATAGGAAGATGAGGAAGAAGATGAAGAAGAAGAAGAAGATGATGAAGAAGTAGAAGAAAAAGAAAAGGTAAAAATAAAAGGAGATAAAGAAGATGTAGAAGAAGAAGAAGAAGAAAATGAAGAAAAAGAAGAGGAAGAAGAAGATGGATTATGGATTAGGGATTAGGGATTAGGGACATATGGATCTGGGATTAAGGATAAAGGATTAGAAATTAGAGATAAGGGATTAGGGAATAGGTTTACTCATTATAGTTTAGGAATTAAGGATTATGAATTAAGGATTAGTGACTATCCTTAAGGTTTAAGCATTAGTGATTAGGGATTATGGAATATCTATTAATGAATATGATTTATGGATGAAGGATTAGGAATTAAGTATTAGGGATTAAAGGATTAGATTTAGGGATTAAGGATTAGAGATTTTGGATTATAGATCAAGGGATTATGATTTTAAGAATTAGGAATTTGGGATTTGAGATTAAGGATTATGAATTTGAGATTAGAGATTAGAGATTAGGGATTTAAGATAAGGGATTAAAGATAAAGATTAGGGATTTGGGATTAAACTTTAAGGGATTAGATCTTAAAGAATAAGAATTATAGATTAAGGATTAGGGATTGAGGTTTAAGAATTAGGGATTATAAATTAAGAATTGGGGATTTGGGATTAGGTACTAGAGAAGAAGAAGAAGAAAAGGTAAAAGAACCAGAAGAAGATGAAGATGATGAAGAAGTAGTAGTTGTAGTAGTTGAAGGAGAAGAAGAAGTATAAGAAGAAGAATAAAAAGAAAGAATAAAAAGAAGATGATGAAGAAGAAGAAGTAAAAGAAGAAGAAGACAGAGTAGAAGAAGAATAAGAAGAAGAAGAAGAAGAAAAAGAAGAAGAGGAAGAAGAAGAACAAGAACAACAACAAGAAGAGGAGGAGAAGAAAAAAAAGAAGAAGAAGTAGAAGGAGAGGAAGAAGAGAAGTATAAGAAGAAGGAAGAAGAAGAAGAAGTGGTGGAAGAGGAGGAGGAAGAAGAAGAGAAGAAGAAGAAGAAGGAGATGAAGAAGAAGAAGAAGATGAAGGAAAAGAAGAAGAAGAAGAGGAAGAAGAAGAAGTGGAAGAAAACAAGAAGAAGAAGAAGAAGAAGAGGAAGAAGAAGAAGAAGAGGGAGAAGAGGAAGAGGTAGAAAAAGAAGAAGAAGAAGAAGAAGAAGAAGATGTGGTAGAAGAGGATGAGGAGGAAGAAGAAGAAGAGGAGGAAGAAGATGAGGAAGAATCAGAAGAAGAAGAGCATGAAGAAGAAGAAGAAGGAGAGCATGAAGAAGAAGAAGAAGAGGAAAAAGAAGAGGAAGAGGAAGAATAAGAAGAAGAAGAAGAGGAAGGTGAATAAAAAGAAGAAGAAGTAGAAGACGAAGAAGAAGGAAAGAAAAGGAAGATGAAGAAAAAGAAGAAGAAAAAGAAATGAAGAAGAAGAAAAAGAAGGGAAGAAGAAGAAGAAGAAGAGGAAAAAGTTGGAGAAAAAGAAGACAAAGACGAAGAAAAAGAAGAAGAAGAAGATAAAGATAAAGAAACAGAAATAAAAGTGGTAGAATAATAATAATAATAATAATAATAATAATAATAATATAATAATAATAATAATAATATTAATAATAATAAGATGATGATGATTATGAAGAAGAAGAAGTGGAAGAAAAAGGGGAAGAAGTAGAAGGAGAAGAAGAAGAAGAAGAAGAAGAAAAAGAAGAAAAGCAAAAAGTTGAAGAATGAGAGGAAGAAGAAGAAGAAGAAGAGGAAGAAGAGGATCACGAAGAAGAAGACGAAGAGGAAGATGAGGAAGAATAAGGAGAGGAGGAAGATAAAGAAGAAGAAGAAGAAGGATAAGATGAGGAAGAAGAGGAAAAAAGAAGAAAATGAGGAAGCAGAATAAGAAGAAGAGGAAGCAGAAGAAGAAGGAGAAGAAGAAAAAGTGGAAGAACAAGAGGAAGAAAAAGAAGTACAAGAAGAAGAAAAAGGGGAAGAAGAAAAAA
>JAIUJO010000936.1:120000-148039 GCA_023846275.1 Vanilla planifolia
GAAGGAAAAGAAAAAGAAGAAGAGGAAGAAGAAGAAGAAGAATGAAAAAGAAGAAGAAGAAGAAGAAGTAGAAGTAGAAGAAGAAGAAGAAGAAGTAGAAGTAGAAGAAGAAGAAGAAGTAGAAAAAAGAAGAAGAAAAAGAAGAAGTGAAAGAAAAGAAGAAGAAGAAGAAGAGGACGAAGAAGGAGAAGATGAGAAGCTGAAGAAGTAGAAGAAGAAGAAAAGAGGAAGAAGAAGCGGAATAAGGAAGAACAGGAGGAGGAAGAAGAAGAAGATCAATAAGAAGAAGAAGAAGAACAAGAGGAAAAGGAAAAGAAAAAGATGAAGACAAAGAAAATGAAGAAGAAGAAGAATAAGAAGAAATAGAAGAAGAAAATGATGAAGAAGAAGGGGAAGAAGAAGAAGAAGAAGGAGAAGGAGAAGAAGAAGAAGAAAAAGAAGAAGAAGAGGTAGAACTAGAAAAGAAGAAGAGGAAGAAGAAGAAGAAAAAGAAGTAGAATTTGAAGAAGAAGAAGAGAAGGAAGAAGAAGAAAAAGAAGAAGAGGAAGATGAGCAAGGTGATGAAGAAGAGGACGAAGAAGAAGAAAAAAAGAGGAAGAGGAAGAAGAACAAGTATAAGAAGAAGAGGAGGAAGAAGAAGAAGAAGAAGACGAAGAAGAAGAAGAAGAAGAAGAAGAATAATGAAAAAAAGAAGAAGAGACAGAAAAATATGAAGAAGTGCAAGTGGAAGAAGATGAGGAGGAAGAAGACGAAGAAGAAGATGTAGAAAAAGAAGAGGAAGAGGAGATGAATTATGGATTAGGGATTAAGGGTTAGGGATTTACGAAAGAAGGATTAGAGATCCAAGACTATGGGTTAAAAGTTAGGGAGATGGGGGTTAAAGTGTTAGGGCTTAGGCATTAGGTATTTGGGATTAGGGACTTGGGAGTTAGCAATTAGGGATTAGGGTTTAGGTGTTACAGATTAGGGATTAGAGATTAAGGAGTAACTAATAGGGATTAGGGATTAGTGATTAAAGATTATGTATTAGGGATTAGAGATTAGGCATAAAGGGATAAATTATAAGGGATTAGAGATTAAGAATTAAGAATTAAAATGTTAATCATTAAGAATTAAGAATTATAAACTATGACAAAAGGCTAAGGTTTAAGAATTAGGAAATAAAGATTTGGAATTAAGGATTCTAAATTAGAGATTAAGGATGCAAGATTAAAGATTAGAGATTAAATGTTTAAGATTAGGACTATTGATTGGGGATTAGGGTTTAGGGATTAGCGATTAAGGATTAAGGGTTAGAAATTAGATATTAAAGATTAAATTAGATATTAAAAATTAAGGATAATAAATTATACATTAAGGATTAAGGAGTAGGGATTAGGTATTAAGGATTAGAGTTTAGGGATTAGAGATTTAGAGGTTAAAGATTAAAGATTAAGGATTAGACATTAAGAATGGATTAGGGATTAAGGATTAGAGATTAAGAATTAGGCATTTGAGAGAAGGTAGAAGGAGGAAGGGAGAGAGAGGAACAAAGAATATGGCAGAAGGAAGAAGGAAGAAGAATGAAAGAAGAAAAAGGAAAGGAGGAAGAAGATGAAAAAGAAGAAGTTGAAGAAGAAGAGAAAGAAGAAGAGGAAGAATAAAGAAGAAAGAAGGAAGAAGGAAAAAGGAAGAAGGAAGAAGGAAAGAGGAAGGAATAAGGAAGAAAGAAGGAAGAAGGAAGGAGAAAGAAGAAAGTAGAAAGTCGAAAGAAGAAAGGAGAATGATGAAAGAAGAAGAAGAAGAAGGAGAAGTAGAAAGAGAAGGAAGATGAGGAGAAGAAGAAGGAGAAGGAGAAGGATAAGGGGAAGGAGGTGAAGGAGATGGAGAAGGAGAATGGGATGGAGAAGTAGTAAGAGAAGGAAAAGGAGAAGTAGAAGGAGAAAAAGAAGGAGAAAGACAAGGAGAAGAAGAAGAAGAAGACAAAGAAGAAGAAAAAGAAGATGGAGAAAAAGAAATGGAAGAAGAAGAAGAGGAAGAAGAAGAAGAAGAAGAGGAAAAAGAAGAAGAAGAAAAGGAAGAAGAAGAAGAAGAAGAGGAAAAGGAAGAAGAAGAAGAAGAAGAAGAAGAAGAAGAAAAGAAGAAGAAGATGGAGAAGAAGAAGAAGAAGAGAAAAGGGAAGAAGAAGAAGAAGAAGAGGAAGGGGAAGATGAGGAAGAAGAGGATGAAGAAGAAGAAGAAGAAAATAATTAGGAAGAAGAAGAAGAAGAGAAAGACAAAGAGGAGGAACAAGTGGAAGAGGAAGAGGAAATGGATTAAGGATTAGGGGTTAAGGATTAAGAATTAAGAATTAAGGAGGTGGTTTAGAGATTAGAGAATATAGATTATAGAATAGGGAGGGAGGGATTAAGGATTAGGAATTAGGTATTAGGGATTATGGATAAGGGATTAAGGACGGTGATTAGGTATTAGCATTTGGGAATGTGGATTATGGATAAGAAATTAGGGATTCGGGTGTAGGGATTGAAGATTATTGATTAGGGAGTAGGCATTAGAGAATAGGTAATAAGGATTAGGGATTACATATTAGAGGTGAGGGATGAAGGGATTAATCATTGAAGATTAGGGATTTACGATTAAGAATTACAGATTAGGGAATAGGGATTAGGAATTAGAGATTCTTGATTAGGGATTTAGGATTTAAAATTAGGTGTTAGAGATTAGAGATTAGGAATTAGTGGTTGAGGGATTAGGATTAGCGTTAGGGATTACAGATTATGGTTTAGAGATTAAGGATTTGTGATTAAGGATTAGGGATTATCGATTAAATATTAGAGATTAGGGTTTCTAGATTATATATTATAGATTAAGGATTATGGATTAGAAATTAGGTATTAGGGCTTAAGGATTAGACATTAGAGTTTAGGAAATAGACATTAGGGAATAAGGTTTAGATTTTAGAGATTAAAGATGGATTAAAGATTAAGGATTAGGGATTAGGGATTGGCCATTAGAGAATAAGGAGAAAAAAGAAAGGAGAAGGAAAAAGATAGAAGAAGAAAAATAAAGAAACATGAAGAAGGAAGAAAAAAGAAGGAAAAAGAAAGAAAAAGAAGAAAAGTAGAAAAGGAAGAAGAAGAAGAAGAAGAAGAAGAAGAAGAAGAAAAAGAAAAGGAAGATGAAGAGGAAGAATAAAGAAGATAAATGAAAGAAAAAGAAAAAAAGAAGAAGAAAGAAAAAAGAAGAAAGACAGAATAAGGAAGAAGGACGATGGAAGGAAAAGGAAGAAAGAAGGAAGAAGAATGAAGAATGAAGAAAGTATAAAGAAAGAAGGAAGAAGAAGAAGAAGAAGAAGCAAGAGAAGGAGGAGGACATGGAAAAGGAGGAGGGGAAGGAGAAGGAAAAAAAGAAAGAGAAGGAAAAGGGATGCATAAGAAGAAGGAGAAGGAGGAGAAAAAAGGGAAGGAGAAGGAGAAAGATAAGGGGAAGGAGAACGAGAAGAAGAAGGAATAGGAGAAGGAGAAGAAGAAGAAATAGAAGTAGAAGAAGAAGAAGAAGAAGAAGTAGAAGTACAAAAAGAAGGAGAAGAAAAAAAGAAAAAGAAGAGGTAGATGAAGTAGAAGAAAATGAAGAAGTTGAGGAAGAAGTGGAAGGAAAAAGGTTGAAGAAGAGGAAAAAGAGGAAAAGGAAGAAGAAGAAGAAGAAGAAGAAGAAGAAAAGGAAGACAAAGAGGAAGAAAAAAGAAGAAAGATTAAAGAAGAAAGGAAAAAGAAGAAGAAAGAATGAACAAGGAAGAAGGAAGGTGTACGAAAGAAGCGAAAAGGTAGAAGGAAGAAGAATAAAGAATGAAGAAAGTACACGGAAGAAAGAAGAAGGAAGAAGAAGAAGAAGAATAAGAAGTAGGAGAAGGACGTGGAGAAGGAGGAGGGGAAGGAGAAGGAGAAGGAGGAGGAGATGCATAAGAAGAAGGAGAAGGAGAAGGAAGAGAAGAAAAAGAAGGAGAAGAAGCAAGATGAGCGAAAGGAGAATGAAAAGAATGAGAAGTAGTAGAAGGAGAAGAAGAAAAAGAAGATGAAGAAATAGAGAAAAAAGAAGAAGAGGAAAAAGAAGAAGAAGAAGAACAATAAGAAGAAGAAGAAGAGGAAAAAGAAAAATAAGAAAAGAAGAATAATAAGAAAAAGAGCAAGGAAGGAAAAGAGAAGAAGTGGAAGAAGAAGAACTAGAAAAAGAAGAAGAAGAAGAAGTAATTGAGATTAAGGTTTTAGGATTAAGGATTATGGATTAGGGAATAGGGATTGAGGAATAAGTAATAGGGATTAAGGATTAGGGATTGTGGATTAGTTATTAAAGGATTAATGATCAATAATTAAATATTAGAGATTAAGGGTTAACTACTAAAGATTATGAATTAACAGTATAGGAATAGGGATTAGGAATTAAAGAATAGGGATAAGGGGTTTAGGATTAGACATTATTGATTAGGGATTTTAGATGTAGGTTTAGGAATTGAAGATTAAGGATTAAGGATTAAAGATTAAGCAATTATAATTAAGATTAAGGACTAGGAATTAGGGATTTGAGATTAAGGAGGGGATTAAGGATTTAGGAATGCAGATTATGGATTAGGGAGAGAGGGATTAGATATTTGAGATTAGGTGTTGGGGATTAGTGATTAGGTATTACGGATTTGTTATTAAGCATTAGGGATTAGGGGTTAGGGTTATGGATTAAGGATTATAGATTAGAGATTAGAGATTATGGATTATCAATTAAGGATTAAGGTTTAAGGATTAAAGGTTATAGATTAAGAAGTGGGGATTATAAAATAAGTAATAAGGGTTAGGGATTAAGGATTAAGGATAACGGTTAGGGATTAGGGATTAATGATGCTGGGTTAATGATTAGGGATTATGGTTTAAAGATTAAGAGATGACTTATTAATGATCAGGGATTTAAGATTGAGGACTATGTATTAAGGAATAAGGACTAAGGAGATTAGATATTAATGATTTGGGATTTAGGATTAGATATTAGAGATCAATGATTAGGATGAGAATTAAGGATTAGAGTATAAGGATTCAGGATTATAGACTAGTGATTAAGGATTAGGGGTTAATGGTTAAGGATTACTTATTAAGGATTAGGTATTATGAATTGTAGATTAGGTTTTAGGAATAAGGTATTAGCGATTAAGTTTTAGAGAATAGATATTAAAAAATAGAGATTAGGGATTAAGCATTTAAGATGGATTAGAGATTAAGGATTAACAATTAAGAATTAGGAATGAGGGATTAATGATTAGAGCATAGGTATTAGAGATTAGGGACTACGGATTACGAATTAGGGAGGGAGGGATTGAGGAATAGAGATGGAAGAAGGAAGAAGGAAGATGGAAGAAGGAAGATGAAAGAAGTAGAAGAAGAAGAAGAAGAAGAAGACCACGAAGAAGAGGAAGAGGAAGTTGAAGTGGAAGAGGAGGTAGAAGAAGATAAGGGGAAAGAGAAGAAGAAAAAGAAGAAGAGAAAGAAGAAAATGTTGAAGAAGAAGAAGTAGTAGTAGTAGTTGTAGAAGAAGAAGAAGAAGAAGAAGAGTAGTAAAAGAAGAAGAAGACAAAAAAGAAGAGGAAGAGGAAATCGAAGGTGAAGGAGGAGAAGAAGAGGAAGTCGAAGAAGTAGAGGAAAAGTGGAAGGAGAAGAAGTATAAGACGACAAAAATTAAAAAGTGGAAGAAGGAGAAGAAGAAGAAGAAGAAGAAGAAGAAGAAGAAGATGAAGAAGAGGAAGAGGAAGTGGAAGAGCAAGTAGAAGAAGATAAGGGGAAGGGGAAGAAGAAAAAAAATAAGAGGAGGAAGCAGAAGAAAAAGAAGAAGAAGAAGAAGAAGAATAAGAAGAAGAACAAGATGCAGAAGTAGAAGAAGAAGACGAAGAGGAAGAAGGAAAAGTAGAAGAAGAAGAAGAGGATGAAGAGGAGGAAGAAGAAGAAGAAGAAGGTGAAGTGGAAGAAGAAGAGGAGGAAGAAAAAGAAGAAGAGGGGGGTAGAAGGAGAAGGAGGAGAAAAAAGGGAAGGAGAAGGGGAAAGACAAGGGGAAGGAGTAGAAGAAGAAGGTGAAGTGGAAGAAGAAGAGGAGGAAGAAAAAGAAGAAGAGGGAGGTAGAAGGAGAAGGAGGAGAAAAAAGAAAAGGAGAAGGGTAAAGACAAGGGGAAGGAGAATGAGAAGAAGGAATAGGAGAAGGAGAAGAAGAAGAAGTAGAAGTAGAAGAAGAAGAAGAAGAAGAAGGAGAAGAAGTACAAAAAGAAGGAGAAGAAGAAAAAAAGAAAAAGAAGAGGTAGAAGAAGTAAAAGAAAATGATGATGATTAAAAGAAGAAAAAGAAGAAGAAGAGGAAGAAGTGGAAGGAAAAAGGTTGAAGAAGAGGAAAAAGAGGAAAAGGAAGAAGAAGAAGAAGAAGAAGAAGTAAAGGAAAACAAAGAGGAAGAATAAAGAAGAAAGATTAAAGAAGAAAGAAAAAAGAAGAAGAAAGAATGAACAAGGAAGAAGGAAGGTGTAAGGAAGAAGCGAGAAGGAAGAAGGAAGAAGAATAAAGAATGAAGAAAGCACACGGAAGAAAGAAGAAGGAAGAAGAAGAAGAAGAATAAGAAGTAGGAGAGGGACGTGGAAAAGGAGGAGGGGAAGGAGAAGGAGAAGGAGAAGGAGAAGGAGATGCATAAGAAGAAGGAGAAGGAGAAGGAGAAGGAAGAGAAGAAAAAGAAGGAGAAGAAGAAAGATGAGGGAAAGGAGAATGAGAAGAAGGAGAAGTAGTAGAAGGAAAAGAAGAAAAAGAAGATGAAGAAATAAAGAAAAAAGAAGAAGAGGAAAAAGAAGAAGAAGAAGAACAATAAGAAAAAGAAGAGGAAAAAGAAAAATAAGAAAAGAAGAATAATAAGAAAAAGAGCAAGGAAGGAAAAGAGAAGAAGTGGAAGAAGAAGAAATAGAGAAAGAAGAAGAAGAAGAAGAAGTAGAAGTAATTGAGATCAAGGTTTTGGGATTAAAGATTATGGATTAGGGAATAGGGATTAAGGATTAGGGATTGTGGATTAGTTATTAAAGGATCAATGATCAATAATTAAATATTAGAGATTAAGGGTTAACTACTAAAGATTAATAATTAGCAGTATAGGAATAGGGATTAGGAATTAAAGAATAGGGATAAGGGGTTTAGGATTAGAGATTATTGATTAGGGATTTTAGATGTAGGTTTAGGAATTGAAGATTAAGGATTAAGGATTAAAGATTAAGCAATTATAATGAAGATTAAGGACTAGGAATTAGGGATTTGAGATTAAGGAGGGGGATTAAGGATTTGGGAATGCAGATTATAGATTAGGGAGAGAGGGATTGTATATTTGAGATTAGGTGTTGGGGATTAGGGATTAGGTATTACGGATTTGTTATTAAGCATTAGGGATTAGGAGTTAGGGTTATGGATTAAGGATTACAGGTTAGAGATTAAAGATTATGGATTACCAATTAGGGATTAAGGTTTAAGGATTAAAGGTTATAGATTAAGAAGTGGGGATTATAAAATAAGTAATAAGGGTTAGGGATTAAGGATTAAGGATAACGGTTAGGGATTAGGGATTAATGATGCTGGGTTAAAGATTAGGGATTATGGATTAAAGATTGAGAGATTATTTATTAATGATCAAGGATTTAAGATTGATTGACTATGTATTAGGGAATAAGGACTAGGGATTAGGGATTAGAGATTAGATGTTAATGATTTGGGATTTAGGATTAGATATTAGAGATCAATGATTAGGTTGAGAATTAAGGTTTAGAGAATAGGGATTTAGGATTATGGATTAGTGATTAAGGATTAGGGGTTAATGGTTAAGGATTACATATTAAGGATTAGGTATTATGGATTGTAGATTAGTTTTTAGGAATAAGGTATTAGGGATTAATTTTTAGAGAATAGATATTAAAAAATAGAGATTAGGGATTAAGCATTGAAAATGGATTAGACATTAAGGATTAAGAATTAAAAATTAGGAATTAGGGATTAAAGAATAGAGCAGAGGGATTAGTGCTTAGGGGATATGGATTACGAATTAGGGAGGGAGGGATTAAGGAATAGAGATGGAAGAAGGAAGAAGGAAGGTGGAAGAAGAAGAAGACCACGAAGAAGAGGAAGAGGAAGATGAAGTGGAAGAAGAGGTATAAGAAGATAAGGGGAAAGAGAAGAAGAAAAAGAAGAAGAGAAAGAAGAAAATGATGAAGAAGAAGTAGTAGTAGTAGTAGTT
Source organism: Vanilla planifolia (assembly GCA_023846275.1). Taxonomy (NCBI): domain Eukaryota; kingdom Viridiplantae; phylum Streptophyta; class Magnoliopsida; order Asparagales; family Orchidaceae; genus Vanilla; species Vanilla planifolia. The sequence goes on from JAIUJO010000936.1 coordinate 128,260, forward strand.
GTAGAAGAAGAAGGATAATAATAATAAGAAGAAGAACAGAATGATGCGGTAGAAGAAGAAGAAGAAGAAGAAGAAGAAGAAGTGGAAGAAGAAGAGGAGGAGGAGGAACAAAAGGAGGAAGAAGAAGAAGAGTAGTAAAAGAAGAGGAAGACAAAAAAGAAGAAGAAGAGTAAATCGAAGAAGGAGGAGGAAGAGAAGAAGAGGAAGTCAAAGAAGTAGAGGAAAAGAGGAAGGAGAAGAAAAAGTATAAGACGACAAAAATTAAAAAGTGGAAGAAGGTGAAGAAGAAGAAGATGAAGAATAGGACGAGGAAGTGGAAGAGGAAGTAGAAGAAGATAAGGGGAAGAACTACAAGAAGAAGAAGAAGAAGAAGAAGAAGAATTAGTAGTAGTAGTGCTAGTAGTAGTTGTAGAAGAAGAACAAGAGAAAGAAGAGGACGAAAAAGAAGAAGAGATAGATGAAGAAGAAGTTGAAGATGGAAAAGAAAAAGAAGAAGAGGAGGAAGAAGAAGAAGAATGAAAAAGAAGAAGAAGAAAAAGTAGAAGTAGAAGAAGAAGAAGAAGTAGAAGAAGAAGAAGAAGAAGAAGAAGAAGAAGAAAAAAGGAGAAAAAGAAGAAGTGAAAGAAAAAGAAGAAGAAGAAGAAGAGGACAAAGAAGAAGAAGATGAAGAAGAAGAAGAGGGAGAAGAACTGTATAAAGAAGAAGGAGAAGAAGAAGAAGCTGAGGAAGTAGAAGAAGAAGAAGAAGAGGAAGAGGAAGAAGAATAAGAAAAGGAAGAACGGGAGAAGGAAGAAGAAGAAGATCAATAAGAAGAAGAAGAAGAACAAGAGGAAAAGGAAAAGAAAACGATGAAGACAAAGAAAATGAAGAAGAATAAGAATAAGAAGAAGAAGAATAAGAAGAAATAGAAGAAGAAAATGATGAAGAAGAAGGGGAAGAAGAAGAAGAAGAAGGAGAAGGAGAAGAAGAAGAAGAAAAAGAAGAAGAAGAGGTGGAACTAGAAAAGAAGAAGAGGAAGAAGAAGAAGAAAAAGAAGAAGTAGAATTTGAAGAAGAAGAAGAGGAGGAAGAAGAAGAAAAAGAAGAAGTGGAAGATGAGTATGGTGATGAAGAAGAGGACGAAGAAGAAGAAAAAAAGAGGAAGAGGAAGAAGAACAAGTATAAGAAGAAGAGGAAGAAGAAGAAGAAAAATAATAATAATGAAAAAAAGAATAAGAGAGAAAAATATGAAGAAGTGCAAGTGGAAGAAGATGAGGAGGAAGAAGACGAAGAAGAAGATGTAGAAAAAGAAGAGGAAGAGGAGATGAATTATGGATTAGGGATTAGGGGTTAGGGATTTAGGAAAGAAGGATTAGGGATCCAAGACTATGGGTTAGAAGTTAGGGAGATGGGGGTTAAAGGGTTAGGGTTTAGGCATTAGGTGTTCGGGATTAGGTACTTGGGAGTTAGCAATTAGGGATTAGGGTTTAGGTGTTACGGATTAGGGATTAGAGATTAGGGAGTAACTAATTGGGATTAGGGATTAGTGATTAAAGATTATGTATTAGGGATTAGAGATTAGGCATCAAGGGATAAATTATAAGGGATTAGAGATTAGGAATTAAGAATTAAAATGTTAATCATTAAGAATTAAGAATTAGAAACTATGACAAAAGGCTAAGGTTTAAGAATTAGGAAATAAAGATTTGGAATTAAGGATTCTAAATTAGAGATTAAGGATGCAAGATTAAAGATTAGAGATTAAATGATTAAGATTAGGACTATTGATTGGGGATTAGGGTTTAGGGATTAGCGATTAATGATGAAGGGTTAGAGATTAGATATTAAAGATTAAATTAGATATTAAAAATTAAGGATAATAAATTATACATTAAGGATTAAGTAGTAGGGATTAGGTATTAAGGATTAGAGTTTAGGGATTAGAGATTTAGAGGTTAAAGATTAAAGATTAAGGATTAGACATTAAGAATGGATTAGGGATTAAGGATTAGAGATTAAGAATTAGGCATTTGAGAGAAGGTAGAAGGAGGAAGGGAGAGAAAGGAAGAAAGAATATGGCAGAAGGAAGAAGGAAGAAGAAAGAAAGAAGAAAAAGGAAAGGAGGAAGAAGATGAAAAAGAAGAAGTTGAAGAAGAAGAGGAAGAAGAAGAGGAAGAATAAAGAAGAAAGAAGGAAGAAGGAAAAAGGAAGAAGGAAGAAGGAAAGAGGAAGGAATAAGGAAGAAAGAAGGAAGAAGGAAGGAGAAAGAAGAAAGTAGAAAGTCGAAAGAAGAAAGGAGAATGATGAAAGAAGAAGAAGAAGAAGGAGAAGTAGAAAGAGAAGGAAGATGAGGAGAAGAAGAAGGAGAAGGAGATGGATAAGGAGAAGGAGAAGGTGAAGGAGATGGAGAAGGAGAATGGGATGGAGAAGTAGTAAGAGAAGGAAATGGAGAATAAGAAGGAGAAAGAGAAGGGTAAAGATAAGGAGAAGAAGATGAAGAAGACAAAGAAGAAGGAAAAGAAGATGGAGAAAAAGAAATGGAAGAAGAAGAAGAGGAAGAAGAAGAAGAAGAAGAGGAAAAGGAAGAAGAAGAAGAGGAAGAAGAATAAGCAGAAGAGGAAAAGGAAGAAGAAGAAGAAGAAGAAGAAGAAGAAAAGAAGAAGATGTAGAAGAAGAAGAAGAAGAAGAGAAAATGGAAGAAGAAGAAGAAGAAGAAGAGGTAGAGGAAAATGAGGAAGAAGAGGAAGAGGAAGAAGAAGAAGAAAATTAGGAGGAAGAAGAAGAAGAAGAGGAAGAAGAAGAAGAAGAAGAAAAAGACAAAGAGGAGGAACAAGAGGAAGAGGAAGAGGAAATGGATTAAGGATTAGGGGTTAAGGATTAAGAATTAAGAATTAAGGAGGTGGTTTAGAGATTAGAGAATATAGATTATAGAATAGGGAGGGAGGGATTAAGGATTAGGAATTAGGTATTGGGGATTATGGATAAGGGATTAAGGACGGTGATTAGGTATTAGCATTTGGGAATGTGGATTAAGGATAAGAAATTAGGGATTTGGGTGTAGGGATTAAAGATTATGTATAGAGAGTAGGCATTAGAGAATAGGTAATAAGGATTAGGGATTACATATTAGAGGTGAGGGATGAAGGGATTAATCATTGAAGATTAGGGATTTACGATTAAGAATTACAGATTAGGGAATAGGGATTAGGAATTAGAGATTCTTGATCAGGAATTTAAGATTTAAAATTAGGTATTAGAGATTAGAGATTAGGAATTAGAGGTTGAGGGATTACGATTAGCATTAGGGATTACAAATTATGGTTTAGAGATTAAGGATTTGTGATTAAGGATTAGGGATTATGGATTAAATATTAGAGATTAGGGTTTCTAGATTATATATTATAGATTAAGGATTATGGATTAGAAATTAGGTATTAGGGCTTAAGGATTAGAGATAAGAGTTTAGGAAATAGAGATTAGGGAATAAGGTTTAGATTTTAGAGATTAAGGATGGATTAAAGATTAAGGATTAGGGATTGGGCATTAGAGAATAAGGAGAAAAAAGAAAGGAGAAGGAAAAAGATAGAAGAAGAGAAAGAAATAAACATGAAAAAGGAAGAAAAATGAAGGAAAAAGAAAGAAAAAGAAGAAAAGTAGAAAAGGAAGAAGAAGAAGAAGAAGAAGAAGAAGAAGAAGAAGAAAAAGAAAAGGAAGATGAAGAGGAAGAATAAAGAAGATAAATGAAAGAAAAAGAAAAAAAGAAGAAGAAAGAAGAAAAGAAGAAAGAAAGAATAAGGAAGAAGGAAGATGGAAGGAAAAGGAAGAAAGAAGAAGGAAGAAGAATGAAGAATGAAGAAAGTATAAAGAAAGAAGGAAGAAGAAGAAGAAGAAGAAGAAGAAGAAACAGAAGGAGGAGGGGAAGGAGAAGGAAAAAGAGAAAGAGAAGGAAAAGGGATGCATAAGAAGAAGGAGGAGGAGAAAAAAGGGAAGGAGAAGGAGAATGATAAGGGGAAGGAGAATGAGAAGAAGGAATAGGAGAAGGAGAAGAAGAAGAAGTAGAAGTAGAAGAAGAAGAAGAAGAAGAAGAAGAAGTACAAAAAGAAGGAGAAGAAGAAAAAAATAAAAAGAAGAGGTAGAAGAAGTAGAAGAAAATGATGATGATTAAAAGAAGAAAATGAAGAAGAAGAGGAAGAAGTGGAAGGAAAAAGGTTGAAGAGAGGAAGATGAGGAAGAAGAAAAAGAAGTAAATGAAAAAGAAGAAGAAGAAGAAGAGAAGAAGAAGAAGAAGAATAAAAAGAGGTAAAAGAAGAAGAAGAAGCAGAAGAAGTGGAAGAAGAAGAACAACAAGAAGAAGTAGAAGAAGAAGGACAAGAGGAAGAAGAAGAAGAAAAAGAAGAAGAAAAAGAAAAAGAGGAAGAAGAAAAAGAAGAATAAGAAGAAGAAAAAGAAGAAGAAGATGGAGAAGAAGAAGAAAAATAAGAAGAAGAAGATAAAGATAAGGAAGAAGAAGAAGAAGAAGAAAAGAAGAAAAAGAGGAATAAGAAGAAGAATAGGAAGAAGAAGAAGAAGAAAAATAAGAAAAACAAGTAGAGGAAGAAGAAGAGGAAGAAGAACAGGAAGAAGAAGAAGAAGAAGAAGAAGAAGAAGAAGAAGACGAAGAAGAAGAAGAAAAAGAAGAACAAGTAGAAGAAAAGGAAAAAGAAGAAGAAGAAGAAGAAGAATAAGAAGAAGAAGAAGAAGGGAAGAGGAAGAAATAGAAGAAGAAGAAGATGAACAAGAAGAAGAAGATTGAAATGAAGGAGATTGAGAAGAAGAAGAAAAGAAATTGAAGGAGAAGAAAAATGAACAAGTAGTAGAAGAAGAAGAAAAACAAGTAGAAGAAGAAGAAGAGGAAGAAGAACATGAAGAAGAAGAAGAAGAAGATGAAGAAGAAGAAAAAAAGAAGAAAAAAAGAAGGACAAGAAGATGAAAAGGAAAAAGACGAAGGGAAAGAAGAAGACATAGAAGAACAATAACAATAATAATAATAAGAAGAAGAACAGGAAAAATAAGGGGAGCAAGAAGAAGAAGAAGAAGCGGAAGAAGGAGAAGATGAGGAAGTAGAAGGGGAAGAAGAAGAAGAAGAGGAAGATGAGGAAGAAGAAGAAAAATAAGATGTCGAAAGAAGAAGAAAGAAGAATGTGGAAAGAAGAAGGAAGAAACAAAATTGATGAAGGAAGAAAGAAGGAAGAAGGAAGAAGGAAAAGGAAGAAAGAAGAAGGAAAAAGGAAGAAATAAGAAGGAAGAAGGAATAAGGAAGATGGAAGAAGGAAGAATAAGAAGAAGAAGAAGAAGAAAAGGAAGAGGAAAGAAAGAGGAAGAAGAAGAGAGAGAGGTAGTAGAAGACAAACTAGAAGGGGAAGAAGAGGGAGAAGAGCTAGAAGAAATGAAGAAGACAAAGAAGAATAAGAAGAAGAAGAAGAAGAAGATGAGGAAGAAGAAATAGAAGAAAAAGAAGCAGAAGAAGAAGAAGAAGAAGAAGAAGAAGGAGAAGATGAAGAAGAAGTGGAAAAAGAAGATGAGGAAGAAGAGGAGGAGGAAGAAGAAGAAGAAGAAGAAGAGAATAGGAGGAAGAAGAAGACAAAGAAGGAGAAGAAGAAGTAGAAGAAGAAGAGGAAAGAAGAGAGGAAGAAGAAGAAGACAAGGAGGAAGAAGAGGAAGAAGAAGAAGAAGAAAACGAAGAGGTAGAAGAAGAAGAGGAAGTAGACCAAGAAGAAGGAGAAGTACAAGAAGAAGTAGAAATAGAAGAAGGAGAAGAAGAAAAAGATGAAGAAGAAGATGAAAGAGAATAAGAAGAAGAGGAAGAAGGAAAAGAAGAAGAAAAATAAGATTAAGAAGTAGAAGAAGATGAAGAAGAAGAAGAAAAATAAGAAGAGGAAGCACAAGAAGAAGAAGATAAGGAATAAGAAGAGGAAGAAGAAGAAGAAGTGAAGAAGAAGAACAACAAGAATAACAAGAAGAAGAAGGAGAAGAGGATGGGGAACAAGAATGAGAAGAAGAAGAATAAGAATAAAAATAAAAATAATCAGAAGAAGAAGAAGGGTAAGGGAAGAAGAAGAAGAAGAAGAAGAAGAAAAGAAGGAGAAGATGATGATGACGAAGTAAAGAAGAAGAAGAAAAAGAAGAAGAAGAAGAAGAAAAGGAAGAAGTAGGAGAGAAAGAAAAAGAATACGAAGAAGAAAAAGGGAAAAAAGAAGAAGAAAAAGAAGAAGAAGAGGAGAAGAAGTTGAAGAAGAAGAAGAAGAAGAAAAGAAAGAAGAACAAAGAGGAAAGAAAAAAGAAGGAAGGAAGAAGATGGAAGAAGATGAAGTGGAAGAGGAGACAGAAGATGATTAGGGAAAGGGGAAGAAGAAAAAGAAGAAAAGGAAGAAGATGTTGATGAAGAAGAAGAAGTAGAAGAAGAGGAAGAAGAAAAGAAGAAGAGGAAGATGAGGAACAAAAAGAAGAAGAAGACGAAGAACAAGTGGAAGAAGAAGAGGAAGAAGAAGAAGAAGAAGAAGAAGAAGAAGAAGAGTAGAAGAAGAAGAAGAAGAAGAAGAAGACAAAAAAGAAGAAGAAGACGAAACAAAAGAAGAAGGAGAAGAAGAAGAAGAAGAAGTCAAAGAAGTAGAGGAAAAGAAGAAGTAGAAGAAGGAGAATAAAGCAAAAAAGGAGATGATGTAGAAGGGAAAGAAGAGGAAGAAGAAGAAGAAGAAGAAGACAAAGAAGAGGAAGAGGAAGAGGAAGTGGAAGAGGGGGAAGAAGAAGATAAGGGGGAGGGAAAGAAGAAAATGTAGAAGAGGAGGAAGAAGAGTAAGAAGAAGTAGAAGAAGAAGAAGAAGAAGAAGAAGAAGATGAAGAAGAAAAAGAAGAAGTAATAGAAGAAGAAGAAGAAGAAGAAGAAAGGGAAGTATAGGAAGAACAAGAAGAAGAAGAAGAAGAAGAGGAAGAAGAAGAGGAGGAGGAGGAAGAAGAAGAAGGAGAAGAGTAGAAGAATAAGATGACAAAAAAGTGGAACAAGAAGAGGAAATCTGAGAAGAAGAAGAAGAAGAAGATAAAGTCAAAGAAGTAGAGGAAAAGAAGAAGTAGAAGAAGAAGAATAAGACATAAAAGAAGAAGTAGTGGTAGAAGAAGAAGAAGAAGATGATGAAGATGTAGTAGCAGTAAAAGAAAAAGACAAAGAAAGAAGATGACAAAAGAAAGAAGAACAATGCGAGAAGGAAGAAGGAAGATGGAAGAAGCAAGATTAAAGAAGGAAGATGGAAGGAGTAAAGAAGATGGAAGAAGGAAGAAGGAATACGAAATAAGAAAGAAGAAAGGAAAATGAACCAAGAAGAAGAAGAACATAAAGGATAATAAGAAGAAGAGGAAGAAGTAAAAGAAAAAGAAAAATAAGAGGAAGTAATAGAAGAAGATGAAGAAGAAGAAGAAAAAGAAGTAGTAGCACAAGAAGAAGAAAATGAGGAATAAGAAAACGAAAAAGAAGAAGAAGAGAAGAAGTATAAGAACAAGAACAAGAAGAAGAAGAAGAAGCAGAGGAAGGAGAAGAAGAATAAAAAGAGGAAGAAGAAGAAGAAGAAGAAGAAGAAGTAGAGGAAGAACGAGAAGGGAAGAAGAAGAAGAAGAAGAAGAGAAGGAGAAGATGAAGAAGAAGATGAAGAAAAAGAAGAAGAAGAAAAGGAAGAAGAAGAAGTGAAAGAAGAAGAAGAAGAAGAAGAAGAAGAAGGGAAAGAAGAAGAAGAAGAAGAGGAAGGGGAAGATGATGTTGAAGAAGAAGAAGAAAAGAAAGAAGAAGAAATAAAAAAGAAAAAACGAAGAAGAAAGAAGATGGAAGAAGGAAGAAGGAAGATGGAAGAAGATGAAGATGATGATGAAAAAGATGAAGAAAAAGAAGACGACGAAGAAGAGGAAGAGGAAGGTGAAGTTGAAGAGGAGGTAGAAGAAGATAAGGGGAAGGAGAAGAAGAAAAAGAAGAAGAGGAAGAAGAAGAACAAAAAGATGAGGTAGAAGAAGAAGTAGGCGAAGAAGAAGAAGAAGTAGAAGAAGAAGAGGAGGAGGAGGAACAAGAAGAAGAAGAAGAAGAAGAAGAAGAGTAGTAGAAGAAGAAGAAGACAAAAAAGAAGAAGAGGAAATCAACAATGGAGGAGAAGAAGAAGAAGTCAAAGAAGTAGAGGAAAAGAGGAAGTAGAAGAAGAAGTATAAGTCCACAAAAAAGAAAATGTGGAAGATGGAGAAGAAGAAGAAGAGGAAGAGGATGAGGGAGTGGAATAGGAAGTAGAAGAAGATAAGGGGAAAGGGAAGAAGAAAAAGAAGAAGTAGAGGAAGAAGAAGAAGAAGAAGAAGAAGAAGAAGAAGAAGATGATGGAGAAGTAGAAGAAGAAGTAGAAGAAGAGGAGGAAGAAGAAGAGGAAGAAGAGGAAGAAGAAGAAGAAGAAGAAGAAGATCAAGAAGATGAAGTGGAAGAAGAAGAGGACGAGGAAGACGAAGAAGAAGAAGAAGAGTAGGAGAAGAAGAAGAAGAAGACAAAAAAGAAGAAGAAGAAGAGCAAACTGGAGAAGTATAAGAAAAAGAAGGAGAAGTCGAAGAAGCAGACGAAAAGAAGAAGTAGAAGAAGAAGAATAGAATAAGACGAAAAAGAAGAGGAAGAAGAAGAAGAAAATGATGATGAAGAAGAAGAAGATGATTATGAAGAAGAAGTAATAGTAGTAGAAGAAGTAGAAGATGAAAAAGATGATGAAGAAAGAAGAAGAAGAAGAAGAAGAAGGATAAAGAAAGAAAGAAGAAGAAAGTAAGAAGAATAAATGAGAAGGAATAATAAGAATAAAGAAGAAGACAAAACAAAGAAGAAGAATGAAAGAATAAAGAAGAAAAAGGAAAGAAGAAATAAGAAGGAAGAAGGAAGAAGGAAGAAGAGATTAGCAAGAAGGAAGAAGGAAGAAGAGATTAGCAAGTAGGAAGAAGGAAGAAGCCAGATTGAAGGAGGAAGGAAGAAGGAAGATTGAAGAAATAAGGAAGAAGGAAGAAGGATGAAGGAAGAAATTAAGAAAGAAGAAAGAAAAAAGAATAAGGATGAAAGAAGAAAGAAGAAAGAAGAAAGAAGAAGAAGATGAAGAAGAAGATGAAGAAGAAGAAGGAGAAAGAGAAGGAGAAAGAAGAGGAGGAGAACGAGAATTAGGTGTAGGAGAAGGCTATGGAGAAGGAGAAGGAGAAGGAGAAGAAGAAGAAGAAGAGAAAGATGGAGAGGAAGAAGGAGAACAAGAAAAAGTAGAAGATGAAGAAGAAGAAGAAGAAGAAGAAGAAGAGAATAAGAAGTAGTAGTATAAGAAGAAGAAGAAAATAATAAGAAGAAGAAGAAGATGAGAAAGAATAAGAATAGGAAGTGGAAGGAGAATAAGAAGAAGAAGAAGAAGGGAAAGATCAAGCAGAAGAAGAAGAAGAAGATAAAGATGAGAAAGAAGTAGAAGAGGAAGAAGAAGAAGAAGAAGTTGAGGGAGAAGAGGAAGAAGAACAAAAGGAAGATGAGGAAGTAGGAGGAGAAGAAGAAGAGGCAGAAGAATAAGAGTAAGAAGAAGAAGATGAAAAAGAAGAAGAGCAAGATTATGAATAAGATGAGGAAGAAGAAGAAAAAGTAAAAAAGAAGGAGAAGAGTAAAAAGAAGGAAAAGAGGAAAAAGAACAAGATTAAATAAGGGAAGAAGAAGAAGAAGAAGTCAAAGAAGATGAAGAAAAGGCAGAAGAAGAAGAAGAAGAAGAAGAAGATGAAGAAGATGAAGATAAGCATGAAGTAGAATGAAAAGAAGATGAAGATGATGAAGAAGAAGAAGAAGTAGAAGAAGTAGAACAAGAAGAAGAAGAAGGAGAAGAAGAAAAAGAAGAAGAAGAATGTGAGGAAAAAGAAAAAGAAGAAGTAGAAGAAGAAAAAGAAGAGGAAGAAGAAGAAGAAGAAGAAGAAGAAGAAGAAGACGAAAGAGATGTAGGAGAAGAACAACAAGAAGAATAAGAATAAGAAGAAGAAGAACAGGAAAGAGAAGAAGAAGAAGAAGAAGAAGAAGAAGAAGATGAAGAAGAAAAGGAAGAAGAACAAGAAGAAGAAGAGGAAGATGAAGAAGAAGAAGATGAAGAAGAAGATGAAGAACAAGAGAAGGAAGAAGAACAAGAAGGAGAAGTAGAAGAAGAAGAAGAAGAAGAAGAAGGGGAAGAAGAAGATGAAGAAGAAGTAGAAGAAGAGGAGGTGGAAGAAGAAGAAGAATAAGAAGTGAAAGAGGAGAAAGAAGAAGAAGAGGAAGAAGAAGAAGAAGAAGAAGTAAAAGAGGAAGATGAGGAAGAATATTAAGAAGAAATAGAAGAAGGCAACGAAGAAAAGGAAGAAGAACAGAATGAAGAAGAAGTAGAAGAATACATATTATGGATTAGTGTGTGACGACTTAGGGATTAAGAATTGGGTTTTAGGGATTGGGGATTAGGCGTGAGGGACGGAGGGATTCAGGATTATAGATTAGGGATTAAGGATTGGATATTAGGGTTTAAGGAATAAGTATTTAGGATTAAGAATGAGGAGTTATGGATTAGGGATTAGGGTTAGGGATAAGGGATTAGGGATTAAGGAATATAGATTTGAGTATTGGGATTTAGAATTAAGGATTATAGATTAGAAGTTATTGATAAAGGAATTTTGGATTAAGCATTAGGCAGTAATGATTTGTATTTAGATACTATGGATTGGGAGTTAGAGATTATGATTTAGGAATTAGAGATTAGAGATTTAGGATTAGGAATTCAAAACAAGGATTGGAGATTAGGGATTAAGGATTAAGGATTAAATACTAAAGAGATTTGGGATTAGGTATTAAAGATTAAGGATTAAGGATTAGGTATTAGTGATTAAAGATTTAGGATTAGGGTTTAAGATTGAGGGATTAGGGATTAAGAATTCAGAATGGATTAAATATTTAATGTTAGGGATTGGTTATTTGGGATTAAGAATTTGACAATGGGGATTAGCAAACAGAGATTAAGGATTAGGAATTATAGATTTAGGATTGGAGAATAGGGAGAGACGGATTACGGACTATAGATTAGGGATTATAGATTAAGGAGTGCAGGATTAGGGATTATGGTTTTGGGATAAAGATTAAGAAGTATAAGAAGAAGAAGATGAAAAAGAGGAAGAAGAAGGGGAAGAAGGAGAAGAAGAAGAGGAAGAAGAGGAAGAAGAAGAGGAAGAAGAGGAAAAAGAAGAAAGAAGAAGAAGAAGAAGAAGAAGAAGAAGAATCAAGAAAAAACAAAAAAGAAAGAACAAAGATAGAAAAAGAAAGAAGAAAAAAGAAGATGAAAGAAGAAAAATGAATAAAGAAAAAAGAAAGAAGAAAGAAGAAAGAAGGAAAAAGAAAGAAGGAAGAAAAAAGAAGGAAGAAGAAAGAAGGAAGAAGGAAGACGAAAGGAGAAATAACAAAGGGGAAAGAAGAAGGAAGATAACGAAGTAAAAGAAGTAGAAGAAGAAGAAGGAGGAGGAAGAAGAGGAGGAGGAAGAAGAAGAAGAAGAAGAGGAGGAGGAGGAGGAGGAGGAGGAAGAAGAAGAAGAAGAAGAAGAAGAAAAAGAAGAAGAAGAATAAGTGAAAGAAGAAGAAGTAGAAGAAGATGAAGAAGAGGAGGAGGAAAAGGACGAGGAGGAGGAAGAAGAAGAAAAAGAAGAAGAGGAAGAAGACGAAGAAAAAGAAGTAGAAGAAGTTGAAGAAGAAGAAGAAGAAGATGAAGAAGAAGAAAAAGAAGTAATAGAAGAAGAAGAAGAAGAAGAAGAAGCGGAAAATGATGAAGTGGATAAAGAAGAAGAAAAGAAGAAGAAAAGAAGAAGAAGAGAAGAAGAAGAAGAAGAACAGGAAGAAGAAGAAGAAGAAGAAGAAAGAGAAAAAGAAGAGGAGGAAGAAGAAGGGGAAGAGGTAGAAGAATAAGAGTAATAAGAGCAAAAAATGGAAGAAGGAGAAGAAGAAAAAGAAGAGGAAGAAAAAAGAGGAAGAAGAAGAAGAGAAGAAAGAAGAAGAAAAGGAAGAAGTGGAAGAAGAAGAGGAAGAAGAAGAAGAAGAAGAAGAAGAAGATTAAGAAGAAGATGATGAAGAAGAAGAAGAACATAAAGAAGAAGAACAAGAAGTGAAAGAAGAAGAAGAAGAAGAAGAAGAAGGGTAAGAAGAAGAAGAAGAAGGAGAAGAAGATGTTGAAGAAGTAGAATAAAAGAAAGAAGAAGAAAGAAAAAAGAAAAAATGAAGAAGAAAGAAGATGAAAGAAGGAAGAAGGAAGAAGGTAGATGGAAGAAGATGAAGATGATGATGAAGAAGATGAAGAAAAGAAGACGAAGAAAAAGAAGACGACGAAGAAAAAGAAGACGACGAAGAAGAGGATGAGGAAGATGAAGTTGAAGAGGAGGTAGAAGAAGATAAGGGGAAGGAGAAGAAGAAAAAGAAGAAGAGGAAGAAGAAGATGAAGAAGAAGAAGAAGAAGAAGAAAAAGAAGAAGAAGAGGAAGATGAGGTAGAAGAAGAAGAAGACGAAGAAGAAGAAGTGGAAGAACAAGAGGAGGAGGAGGATGAAGATGAAGAAGAAGAAGAAGAAGAGTAGTAGAAGAATAAGAAGACAAAAAAAAAGAAGAAGAGGAAATCGACGAAGGAGGAGAAGAAGAAGAAGAAGTCGAAGATGTAGAGGAAAAGAGGAAGTAGAAGAAGTATAAGACCGCAAAAAAGAAAAAGTGGAAGAAGGAGAAAAAGACGAAGAAGAGGAAGAGGAAGAGGAAATGGAATAGGAAGTAGAAGAAGATAAGGGGAAAAGGAAGAAGAAAAAGAAGAAGAGGAGGAAGAAGAAGAAAAAGAAGAAGAAGAAGAAGAAGATGATGATGAAGAAGTAGAAGAAGAAGAAGAAGAAGAAGAGGAATAAGAAAAGGAAGAAGAGGAAGAAGAAGAAGAAGAAGAAGATGATGATGAAGTGGAAGAAGAAGAGGACGAGAAAGACGAAGAAGAAGAAGAAGAGGAGTAGAATAAGAAGAAGACAAAAAAGAAGAAGGAGAGGAAACCAGAGAAGTAGAAGAAAAAGAAGAAGAAGTCGAAGAAGCAGACGAGAAGAAGAAGAAGAAGAAGAAGAAGAATAAGACGAAAAAGAAGAAGAAGAAGATGAAGAAGAAGAAGAAGAAGAAGAAGAAGATGAAGAAGAAGAAGTAATAGTAGTAGAAGAAGTAGAAGACAAAGAAGATGATTAAGAAAGGAGAAGAAGAAGAAGAAAAATAAAGAAAGAATGAAGAAGAAAGTAAGAAGAATATATGAGAAGGAATAATAAGAATAAAGAAGAAGACAAAACAAAGAAGAAGAATGAAGGAATAAAGAAGAAAAAGGAAAGAAGAAATAAGAAGCAAGAAGGAAGAAGGAAGAAGAGATTAGCAAGAAGGAGGAAGGAAGAAAAATAAGAAAGAAGAAAGAAAAAGAATAAGGATAAAAGAAGAAAGAAGAAAGAAGAAAGAAGAAAGAAGAAAGAAGAAGAAGATGAAGAAGAAGATGAAGAAGAAGAAGGAGAAAGAGAAGGAGAAAGAAAAGGAGGAGGAGAATGAGAAGGAGGTGTAGGAGAAGGTTATGGACAAGGAGAAGGAGAAGGAGAAGAAGAAGAAGAGAAAGATGAAGAGGAAGAAGAATAATCAGAAGAAGGAGAACAAGAAAAAGTAGAAGATGATGAAGAAGAAGAGAATAAGAAGTAGTAGTATAAGAAGAAGAAGAAGAAGATGAGAAAAAATAAGAATAGGAAGTGGAAGGAGAATAAGAAGAAGAAGAAGAAGAAGGGGAAGTTCAAGCAGAAGAAGAAGGGGAAGAAGAAGAAGAAGAAGAAGATAAAGAAGAGAAAGAAGAGAAGAGGAGGAAGAAGAGAAGAGGAGGAAGAAGAAGTAGAAGAAGTTTAGGAAGAAGAGGAAGAAGAACAAAAGGAAGATGAGGAAGAAGGAGAAGAAGAAGAAGAGGTAGAAGAATAAGAGTAAGAAGAAGAAGATGAAAAAGAAGAAGAGCAAGATGAGGAATAAGAGGAGGAAGAAGAAGAAAAAGTAAAAAGAAGGAGAAGAGGAAAAAGAAGGAAAAGAGGAAAAATAACAATATTAAGTAAGGGAAGAAGTAGAAGTCAAAGAAGAAGAAGAAAAGGTAGAAGAAGAAGAAGTAGAAGAAGATGAAGAAGATGAAGATTAGCATGAAGAAGAATGAAAAGAAGATGAAGATAATGAAGAGGAAGAAGAAGTAGAAGAAGTAGAACCTGAAGAAGAAGAAGGAGAAGAAGACGAAGAGGAATGTGAGGAAAAAGAAGAAGAAGAAGAAAAAGAAGAGGAAGAAGAAGAAGAAGAAGAAGAAGAAGACAAAAGAGAAGTAGAAGAAGGACAATAAGAAGAAGAAGAATAAGAAGAAGAAGAAGAAGAAAAAGAAGAATAGGAAGGAGAAGAAGAAGAAGAAGAAGAAGAAGAAGAAGAAATAGATGAAGAAGAAAAGGAAGAAGAACAAGAAGAAGAAGAAGAGGAAGAAGAAGTAGAAGAAGATGAAGAAGTAGATGAAGAAGAAGAGAAGGAAGAAGAACAAGAAGGAGAAGTAGAAGAAGAAGAAGAAGAAGAAGAAGAAGGGGAAGAAGAAGAAGGGGAAGAAGAAGAAGTGGAAGAAGAGGAGGAGGAGGAAGAAGAAGAAGAATAAGAAGTGAAAGAGGAGAAATAAGAAGAAGAAGAAGAAGAAGAAGAAGAAAAAGAGGAAGATGAGGAAGAATATTAAGAAGAAAAAGAAGAAGACAACGAAGAAAAGGAAGAAGAAGAGAAAGATGAAGAAGTAGAAGAATACATATTATGGATTAGTGTGTGACGACTTAGGGATTAAGAATTAGATTTTATGGATTGGGGATTAGGCGTTAGGGATGAAGGGATTCAGGATTATAGATTAAGGATTAAATATTAGGGTTTAAGGAATAAGTATTTAGGATTAAGAATGAGGAGTTAAGGATTAGGGATTAGTTTTAGGGATTAAGGATTAGGGATTAAGGAATATGGATTTGGGAATTGGGATTAAGAATTAGGGATTAGATTAAGGATTTCAGATTAGAAGTTATTGATAAAGGAATTTTGGATTAAGTATTAGGGATTAACGATTTGCATTTAGAGATTAGGGATTAGGAATTAGAGATTATGAATTAGGAATTAGAGATTAGAGATTTAGGATTAGGAATTCAAAACAAGGATTAGAGATTAGGGATTAAGGATTAAGGATTAAGGATTAAATACTATAGAGATTCGGGATTAGGTATTAAAGATTAGGGATTAAGGATTAGGCATTAGTGATTAAAGATTTAGGATTAGGGATTAAGAATTCGAAATGGATTAAATATTAAATGTTAGGGATTGGTTATTAGGGATTAAGAATTTGACAATGGGGATTAGCAAACAGAGATTAAGGATAGGAATTATAGATTTAGGATGGGAGAATAGGGAGAGAGGGATTATAGACTATAGATTAGGGATTATAGATTAAGGAGTGCAGGATTAGGGATTATGGTTTTGGGATAAAGATTAAGAAGTACAAGAAGAAGAAGATAATGGAGAAGAAAAAGAATGATGGTGATGAAGAAAGAAGCAGAAAAAGAAAGAAAGAAAGAGGAAAGAAGAAAGAACTAAGAAGAAAAAAGAAAGAAGAAAGAAGAAAAACAAAAAAGAAAGAAGAAGATAGAAGGAAAAAGGAAGAAGAAAGAAGCAAGAAGGAAGAAGGAAGAAGCAAGAAGGAAGATGGAAGAAGAGAAAGAAAAGAAGAAAGAAGAAAGAAGAAAGAAGAAAGAAGAAGAGAAAGAAGAAAGAAGAAAGAAGGAAAGAACAAATGAGAAAGAAGAAAGAAGAAAGAAGAAGAAGCAGAAGAAGAAGGAGAAGGAGAAAGAGAAGGAAAAGGAGGAAGAGGAGAACAAGAAGGAGGTGTAGAGTAGAAGTTGGAAATGTAGAAGAAGACAAAGAAGAGAAAGAAGAAGAGGAAGAAGAATAAGAGGAAGAAGAGAAAGAAGAAGTAAAAGATGAAGATGAAGAAGAAGAAGAAGTAGAAGAAGAAGAATAAGAGGAAGAAGAAGAATATAAAGAAGAAGAAGTAGAAGAAGAAGGAGTAGAAGATGAAGAATAAAAAGAAGAAGAAGAAGAAGAGAAAGACGAGGAAGAAGAAGATGAAGAGGGAGAGGAAGATGAGGAAGGAGAGGAAGAAGAACGACAAGAAGATGAGGAAGAAGAAGAAGAAGAAAAAGAAGGCAAGAAGAAGAAGAGAAAGAAGAAGAAGAAGAACAACAACAAGATGAGCAACAAGAGGAGGAAGAAGCAAAGATGAAGTACAAAAAGTGGAAGGGGAAGAAGAAAAAGAAGGAAAAGAGGAATAAGAAAAAGAAGTGAACAAGAAGAAAAAGAAGAGAAAGAAGAAGAAGAAGAAGAAGAAAAAGAATAAGAAGAAGAAGAAAAAGACGAGGAAGATGAGGAAGAAGTGGAAGTAGAAGAAGAAGATGACGAGAAGATGAAGAACAGGAGTTGGAAGAAGAAGAAGAAGAAGATGAAAAAGAGGAAGAAGAAGGGGAAGAAGAAGAAGAAGAAGAGGAAGAAGAGGAAGAAGAAGAGAAAGAAGAGGAAAAAGAAGAAAGAAGAAGAAGAAGAAGAAGAAGATGAATCAAGAAAAAAAAAAAGAAAGAAGAAAGGAAGAAGAAGAAAGAAGAAAAAAGAAGATGAAAGAAGAAAAATGAAAAAAGAAAAAGAAAGAAGAAAGAAGAAAGAAGGAAAAAGAAAGAAGGAAGAAAAGAAGGAAGAAGAAAAGAAGGAAAGAAGGAAGAAGGTAGGAGGAAAGAGGAAGGAAGAAGGAAGACGAAACGAGAAATAACAAAGGGGAAAGAAGAAGGAAGATAACAAAGTAGAAGAAGAAGAAGAAGAAGAAGAAGAAAGAAGGAAGAGGAGGAAGAAGAAGAAGAAGAAGAAGAATAGGAGGAGGAGGAGGAGGAGGAGGAGGAAGAAGAAGAAGAAGAAGAAGAAGAAGAAGAAGAAAAAGAAGAAGAAGAAGAAGTGAAAGAAGAAGAAGTAGAAGAAGAAGTAGAAGAAGAGGAGGAAGAAGACGAGAGGAGGAAGAAGAAGAAGAAGAAGAAGAGGAAGAAGACGAAGAAAAAGAAGAAGTTGAAGAAGAAGAAGAAGAAGAAGAAGAAGAAAAAGAGGAAAACGAGGAAGTGGAGAAAGAAGAAGAAGAAGAGAAGAAGAAGAAGAAGAACAGAAGAAGAATAAGAAGAAGAAGAAGAAGAAGAAAGCAAAAAAGAGGAGGAAGAAGAAGGAGAAGAGGCAGTAGAATAAGAGTAATAAGAGGAAAAAATGGAAGAAGGAGAAGAAGAAGAAGAAGAAGAGGAAGAAAAAAGAGGAAGAAGAAGAAGAGAAGGAAGAAGAAGAAAAGGAAGAAGTGGAAGAAAAAGAGGAAGAAGAAGAAGAAGAAGAAGAAGAAGAAGATTAAAAGGAAGAAGTAGAAGAAGAAGAAGAAGAAGATTAAGAACAAGAAGAAGAAGAAGAAGAACAAGAAGAAGAAAAAGAATTACAAGAACAAAAATAAGAAGAAGAAGAAAAGAAGAGAAGAAGGAGAAGAAAAAGAAGAAGAAGAACAAAAAAAGAAGAGAAGTAGTAGTAGTAAAAGTAGAAGAAGATGAACTAGAAGAAGAAAAAGAAGAAAAAGAAGAAGAAGAAAGGGAAGAAGAAGAAGAAGAAGAAAAAGAAGCAGAATTGAGGAGAAAAAAGGTGAAGAGATGAAGAAGAAGAAGAAGAAAAAGAAGAAGTAGAAGAAGAAGATGAAGGAGAAGAAGAAGAAGAACAAGTAAAGGAAAAAGAATAGGAAAAGTAGAAGGGGAAAAAGAAGATGAGGAAGACGTAGAAGAAGAAAAGATTAGGGATTAAGTATTAGAGATTGTTGTTTAGGAATTAGAGTATAGGGATTAAAGGTTAGGATTAAAGATTAGGGATTAAGGATTAGAGATTAGAGATGGATTAGGGATTAAAGACTATAGATTAGGCAGACGAAAGAAGGAAGAATGAAGATGAAGAACAAGGAAGAAAGAAGAAGGTGGAAGGAAGAAGGAAGAAAGAAGAAAGAAGAAGAAGAAGAAGAGGACAAAGAAGAAGAGGAAAGAAGAAAAAGAAGAAGAATAAAGAATAAAGAAGAAAATAGGAAGAAGGAAGAGGGAAGAAGGAAGAAGGAAAGAGAAATGAGAAATTAGAAAGTTGAAAGAAGAAAGAAGATAAAAGAAGAAGAAAGAGAGGGAAAAGGAGAAGGAGGATGAGAGGAATGAGGAAGATAAGGAGAAGAAGAAGGAGAAGGAGAAGGACATGACAAAGGAGATGGAGAAGGAGAAGGAGGAGTAGGGGAAGGAGAAGGAGAAGAAGAAGAAGCAAAGAGGAAGAAGAAGAAGAAGAACGAGAAGAAGAAATAAAAGAAGAAGAAGAAGAAGAGGAAGAGGAACAAGAAGAGGCAAAATAAGAACAAGAAAAGAAGTAGAATGAAAAGAAGAGGAAGAAGATGAAGGAGAAGAAGGGGAGGAAGAAGAAGAAGAAGAAAAGAGAGAGGAAGAAGGAGAAGATGAGGAAGAGGAAGATAAGGAAGAAGAGGAAGAAGAAGAACAAGAAGAAAATAACGAAGAAGAAGAAGAAAAAGAAGTAGGAGAAGAAGAGGAATTAAAAGTGAAAGAGGAAGAAGATGGAGAGGATTAAGAGATGGATTAGAGATTGTGGATTAGAAGTTAGGGATTAAGGATTAGGGATTAATATAAGAGAGATTAAGGATTAGGTATTAGGGGTTAAGTTTTTGGATTAATGATTAGGGAATAAGGATAAGCAATTAGGGATTCGAGTTTCAAGATTAAGAATTAGGGATTAAAAAGTTGGGATTTAGTAATAAGTAAAAGAGATTTTTGATTAAGGATTTGGTATTAAGGATTAAGGATGAAGGGATTAATGCTTACAGATTAGGGATTTAGGATTAAAAGATTAATTTCTAAGGGCTATAAATTAGTGAATTAGGATTAGAGATTACAAACTAGAGAATAGGGATTAAAGATTAAGGATAAGAGATTAATGATTAGGGACTTGGGATTCAAGAGATTAGGGATTGGCGATTGGAGATTAAATTATTATAATTAAGATTAAGGTTTAGGGATTAGAGATTAAGGGATTAAGGATTAGGTATTAAGGATTAAGAAATAAAAATTAGGAAGGGAGGGATTACAGATTAGGCATTAGGGGTAACGATTAGGGATTAGAGATTAGGGATTTGGGATTAGGCTTTACGGATTAGAAATTAGATATTAGGGTTTAGAGATTTGTTATTACGTATTAGGGAGTAGGGATTTGGGAATAAGGTGTAGGGATAAAGATCAGGGACTAGGGATTAGACATTAGGTTTATGTATTAAGGATTAGGGATCAAGAAATAAAAATAAGTTGAAGAAGAAGAAGTGAAAGAAGATGAAGAAGAAGAAGAAGAAGTAGAAGTGCAAGAACAAGAATCAGAATAAGAAGAGGAAGAAGAAGTGCAAGACAAGAATCAAAATAAGAAGAGGAAGTAGAAGAGGAAGAAGAAGAAGAAGAAGAAGAAGAAGAAGAAGTAGAAGAGGGATGAAGAAAAAGAAGAAGAAGAAGATGAAAGGGAAGAGGTAAAAGAAGAGAAAAAGGTAGAAGAAGAAGTAGTAGTAGTAGAAGAAGAAAAGGAATAAAAAAAGAAGAAAAGAAGAAGAAGAAGTAGAAGAAGAAGAAGTGGAAG
>JAIUJO010001466.1:0-2500 GCA_023846275.1 Vanilla planifolia
TCTTTGGTTTTTTCCTCTTTTTCTTCTTCTTCTTCTTCCCCATCTTCTTCTTGTTCATCTTCTTCTTCTTTGTCTTCTTCTTCACCTTCTTCTTTTTCTTCTTCTTCTTTTTCTTCTTCTTCTTCAACATCTTCTTCTTCTCTTACTTATTCCTCTACTCTGTCTTCTTTGTCTTCTTCTTCTCCTTCTTTGCCTTCTTCTTCTTCTTCTTCATTTTCTTCATCTTCTTCTTCTTCCTCTTCTTCTTCTTCTTCTCCCACTTCTTTGCCTTCTTCTTCTTCTCCTCCTTTTTCTTCTCCTTTTTCTTCATCTTCTTCTTCTTTTTCTTCTTCTTTGCCTTCTTCTACTTCTACTTCTCCACCTTCTTCTTCTTCATCTTCTACTGCTCATTATTATTATTATTACTATTATTATTATAATTATTATTATTATCATCTTCTTCTTCTTCTTCTTCATTGTCTTGGTGTTCCTCTTCGTGTACATCTTCTTCTTCTTCTTCTTCATCTTCTTCTACTTTTTCTTTGTCTTCTACTTCTTCTTTTTCTTCTTCTTTTTCTTCTTCTTCTTCTTCGTCTTTTGCTTCTTCTTCTTTGTCTTCTTCTTTTTCATGTTCTTCTTCTTTTTTCTTCTTCTTCTTCATCTTTGTCTTCTTCTTCTTCTTCAACTTCTTCTGTCTGTTCCTCTTCTTCTTCTTCTTCTTCTTCTTATGCTTCCTCTACTCTCTTATTTGACTTCTTCTTCTATTTCTTCTTCTTCTACTACTTATTATTGTTATTGTTATTATTATTATTATTATTGTTATTATTATTATTATTTATTACCTTCTACTTCTTCTTCATCTTATTCTTCTTCTTCTTCTTCTTCTTCTGCTTCTACTTCTTGTAATTTTTTCTTTGTCATCTACTTCTTCTTTTTCTTCTTCTTCTTCTTCTTGTTCTTCTTTTTCTTCTTCTTCTTTGTCTTCTTCTTTTCCATTTTCTACTTCTTATTCTTCTTCTTCTTCATCTTCGACTTCTTCTTCTTCTTCTTTTTCATCTTCTTTTTCTTCCACTTGTTACTCTTCTTCTTCTTCATTTTTTTTTCTTCTTTTTCTTCTTCTTCCTCTTCTCCTTCTTGTTCTTCTTCTTCTTCTTCTTCTTCTACTTCTACTTCTTCTTCTTCCTCTTCTTCTTCTTCTTGTTTCTTCTTTATCTTCTTGTTGTTTCCTCTTCTTCATTTTCGCCTTCTTCTTCTCCTTCTTCTTCTTCTTCTTATTCTTCGTCCCCTTCTTCTTCTACTTTGCCTTCTTCCTCATCTCGTTCTTCTTCTTCCTCTTCCTCTTCTTCTCCTTCTACATATTCTTCTACCTCCCCTTCTTCCTTCTTCTTCTTCTTCTTCTTCTTCCTCTTTGTCTTCTCCTTCTTTTTCTTCAACTTCATCATCTTCTTGCTCTTCTTCGTCTTCATCATCTTCTTCTTCTTCGTTTATTATTTTCAACTTCTTCTTCTATTTCTCCTTCTTCGTCTCCTTCTTCTTCTTTGGCTTTTTCCTTTTCTTCTTCTTCTTCTTCTTCTTCTTCTTTGTCTTCTTCTTCATCTTCTTCTTCTTCTTTTCTTCTTCTTCAGCATCTTCTTCTCCCTTTTCTTCTTCTCCTACTTCTTCTTCTTCTTCTTCTTTCTAGTCTACTTCTTCTTCATCTTCTTCTTCACCTTCTTCTTCTTCTTCAATTTATTCATCCTTTTTTTCTTCTTCTTCGTCTTCTTCTTCTTCTCCCTCTTCTTCTCCTTCTTCTTCTACTTCTACTTTCTCTATGCCTTCGGTCTGCTTCTTCTTCTTCTTCTTCTTCTTCTTCGCCTTCATCTACTTCCTCTTCTTCTTCTACTTCTTTTTCATGTTCTTATTATTATTATTATTATTATTATTGTTATTATTATTAGTATTATTATTATTATTGTTATTATTATTATTATTATTATTATTGTTGTTGTTATTGTTCTTCTTCTTGTTCTTGTTCTTCTTCTTCGTCTTCTTCTTCTTTTTCTTCTTCTTCTACTTTTCTTTTCTTTCTTCTTCGTCTTCTTCTTCTTTTTCTTCTTCTACTTTTCTTTTCTTTCTTCTTCGTCTTCTTCTTCTTCTTCTCCTTCTCGTTCTTCTTAATCTTCATCTTTTTTTTCTTCTTCTTCTTCTCTTCTTCTTCTTCCTTTTCTCTCTCTTCTTCTTCTTCATCTTTGTCTACTACTTCTTCTTCTTCTTCTTCTTTTCTACTTCTTCTTTTTCTTCATCTTCTTCTCTTCTTCTCCTCCTTCATCCTTTTCTTCTTCTACTTCTTCTTCTTCTAGTTCTTCAAGTTGCCTTCTTCTTTTTCTTTGTCTTCTTGTTCTTCTCGTTTTCCTTCTACTACTTCTTCATCTTCTTCTTTTCCTTCTTCTTCTACATCTTCTTCTTACTTGTCTTATTCTTCTTCTTTGTCTTCTTTTTCTCCTTCTTCCTATTCTTCTTCTTCTTCTTCTTCACCATTTTC
>JAIUJO010001466.1:12500-27500 GCA_023846275.1 Vanilla planifolia
TTCTTGTTCGCCTTATTCTTCTTCTTCATCCTTTTTTTCTCCTTCATGTTCTTCTTCTTCTTCTTCCTCTTATTTTTCTTCTTCTTCTTCTTATACTTCTTCTTCTTCTTCTTCTTCTTCTCCTTTGCCTTCTTCTTCTTCTTCTCGTTTGTCTTCTTCTTCTTGTTCGTCTTCTTCTTCTTTTTCTTCTTCTTCTTCCTCCTCTTCTTCTTCTTCTTCTTTCTCCTCTTCTTCCTCTTATTCGTCTTAGTCGACTTCTTTTTCTTTGTCTTCTTTTTCTTCTTCTTCTTCTCCATCTTCTTCTTGTTCTTCATCAACTTATTCGTAATCTTCTTCCTCTTCTTCTTCCCCTTCTTCTTCTCCTTCTTTTTCTTGTTTGTCTTCTTGTTCTTCATCTTCATCTTGTTCTTCTTCTTCTTCTCCTTCTTCTTCAAAATCTTTTTCTTCATAATCTTCTTCTTCTTCTCTTCTTCTTCTTCTCCTTCTTCTTCTTCTTCTTCTTCTTCTTCTTCTCTTTTTTCTATGTCTTCTTCTTCTTCTTCTACATCATCATCATCTTCTTCTTCTTCTTTTTCTTATTCTTCCCCTTCTTCTACTTCTTCTTCTTCTTCTTCTTCCACCTCCTCTTCTTCTTCTTCTTCTTCTTCTTCTTCTACTTCCTCTTCTTCTGCTTTTTCTTCTTTGACTTCCTCTTCTTCAACTCTTCTTCATCTTCTTCTTCTTCTTCTTTGACTTCTTCTTCTTCTTCTTCTTCTCCTTCTCTTTCTTCTTCTTCTTCTTCTTCCACTTCTTCTTCCACTTCTTTTTCTTCTTCCTCTTTGTCTTCTTCATCTTCTTCTTCTTCTTCTTCTTGTACATCCTCTTCTTCTTCTTCTTCTTCTTCCTCTTCTTCTACTTCTTCTTTTTCTTCATCCTCTTCTTCTTCTGATTCGTCTTCTTCTTCTTCTTCTTCTTTTTCATCTCCTTCTTCTTCTTCTTCTTCTTTTTCTTTCTTCTTCGTCATCTTCTTCTTCTTCTTCTTTTTGTTCTTCTTCTTCCAATTCTTCCCGTTCTTCGTCTTAATCGTCTTTTTTTTCTTCGTTGTCTTCTTTTTCTTTGCCTTCTTCTTCTTCCTCTTCTCCATCTTCTTCTTTTCCTTCTTCGAGTTTTTCTTCCTCTTCTTCTTCTTCTTCTTCTTCCCTTTCTTCTTCCTCTTGTTCTTCTTCTTCATCTTCTTCTTCTTCGTCTCCTTCTTCAAAATCTTCTTCTTCTTCTTCCTCTTCTTCTTCTCCTCCTTCTTCTTCTTCTTCTCCATTTTCTTCGTCCTCTTCTTCTTCTTCTTGATCTTCTTCTTCTTCTTCTTCTTCTTCTTCTTCTTCTTCATCTTCTTCTTAGCCTTCTTCTTCTTTTGTGTCTTCTTTTTCTTCTTCATCATAGTCTTTTTCTTCTTTTTTTTATTCTTCTTTTTCCCCTTTTTCTACTTCTTCTTCATCTTCTATGCCATCTTCTTGTTCTTCATTTTGTTCTTTTTCTTCTTCATCTTCTTCTTCTTTCCCTTCCCCTTCTTTTTCTTCTTCTTGTTTTCCTTCATCTCCTTCTTCATCATCATCATCTTCTACTTCTTCTTCTACTTCTTCTTCTTCTTCTCTTTCTTCTTCATTTTTTTCTTCTTCTACATCTTCTTCATCTCTTCTTCTTCTTCGTCTTTGCCTTCTTCTTCTTCTTCTTCTTCTTCTTCTTCTTTGCCTACTTCTTCTTCGTCTTGTTCTTCTTTTTCTTCTTCTTCTTCTTCTACCTCTTCTTCTTCTTTTTATTCTTCTTCTTCTACTTCTTCTCCTTCTTCTTCGTCTTCTTCTTCTTCTTCTTCTTCTTCTACTTCTCCATGTTCATCTTATTCTTCTCTTCTTCATTTTCCTTTTCTTTTCCTTCTGCTTCTCCTTCTTCTTCTTGTTCTTCATCTTCTACTTCTTTTTCTTATTCTTATTCTTATCCTTCTTCTTCTTATTCTTCTTCATCTTCTTCTTTATCTTCTTCTTGTTCATCTTCTTCTTCTTCTTCTTCTCATTCTTCTTCTTCTCTTCTTCTATTTCTTCTTCTTCTTCTTCTAATTCTTCTTCTTCTTCTTCTTCTTCTTCTTCTTCTACTACTACTACTACTACTACAACAACTACTTCTTCTTCTTTAATTTCTTTTCCTTCTTCTTTTCTCCTCGTCTTCTACGTCTTCTTCTACTTTTTCTTCTTATTCGTCCACTTCTTCTTCTTTGACTTCTTCTACTTGTTTGACTTGGTTTTCTTCTTCTTCTTCTTTTTCACATTCTTCTTCTTCTTTTTGTACTTCTTCCCTTTTTCTTCTTCTTTGTTTTCTTCTTCGTCCTCTTGTTCTTTTTGTTTTTCTTCTTTTTCTTCTTCTTCTTCTTCTTCTTCTTCTACATCTTTGTCTTCTTCATCTTCCTCTTCTTCCTCTTCTTCGACTTTGTTTTCTTCTTTTTCTTCTTGTTCCACTTCTTTTGCTTCAACTTCGTCTTCTTCTTTGTCTTTTCCATGTTCTCTTCTTCATTTTCTTCTTCATCTTCTTTGCCTTCTTCTTCATCTCCTTCTCGTTCTTCTTCTTCTACTTCTTCTTCTTCTTCTTCTTGTTCTTCCTCTTCTTGTTCTTCCTCTTCTTTGTCTTTCTTTTCTTCATCTCCTTCTTCTTCTTTGTCAACATCATCATCATCATCATCATGTTCTTCTTCTTCTTCTTCTTCTACTTCTTCCTCTTTGTCTTCTTCTTCCTCTTCTTCTTCTTCTTCTTCTTCTTCTTCTTCTTCTTTTTCTTCATCCTCGTCCTTTTCAACTTCATTTTCTTCTTCTTCTTATTATTATTATTATAATTCACCTCTTCTTCCTCCTTAAACTTCTTGTTCTTCTATTTTGTCATCTTGTTCTTGTTCTTCTTTTTCTTCTTCTTCTTCCTCTTCTTCTTCTTCCACTTCTACCATTTTCTCTTCTTTCTCTCTTTTTCTTTTCTTCATCGTTATCTTCTTCTTCTTCATCTTCTTCTACTTCTACTGCTTCTTCTTCTTCAAGTTCATCTTCTTCTTCTTCTTCTTCTACCTTTTCTTATCTTTCTTCTTCGTATTCTTCTTGTTCTTCTACATCTTCTTCTTCTTCTTCTACTTCTTCTCCATCTTCTTCTTCATCTTCTATGCCATCTTCTTGTTCATCGTTTTCTTTTTTTCTTCTTTATCTTCTTCTTTCCCTTCTCCTTCTTTTTCTTCTTCTTCATGTTTTCCTTCATCTCCTTCTTCATCATCATCATCATCTTCTTCTTCTGCATCTTCTTCATCTCTTCTGCTTCTTCTTCTTCTTCTTCTTCTTTATCTTCTTCTTCTTTTTCTTTGCCTACTTCTTCTTCTTCATCATGTTCTTCTTTTTCTTCTTCTTCTTCTTCTTCTTCTTATTCTTCTTCTACTTCTTCTCCTTCTTCTTCTTCGTCTTCTTCTTCTTCTACTACTACTTCTCCATATTCATCTTATTCTTCTCTTCTTGACCTTCTTTTTCTTCTCCTTCTGCTTCTGCTTCTTCTTCTTCTTCTTCATCTTCTACTTCTTATTCTTATTCTTATTCTTATTCTTGTTCTTCTTATTCTTCTTCATCTTCTTCTTTTTCTTCTTTTTTTTCATCTTCTTCTTCTTTCTTCTTCTTCTTCACATTCTTCTTCTTCTCTTCTTCTATTTCTTCTTCTTCTTCTTCTTCTTCTTCTAATTCTTCTTCGTCTTCTTCTTCTTTTTCTTTTTCTACAACTACTTCTTTATCTTCTTCGTCTTCTTCTTTTCTCTTCGTCTTCTGCGTCTTCTCTGCTTTTTCTTCTTAATCGTCCACTTCTTCTTCTTTGCCTTCTTCTACTTGTTTGACTTGGTTTTCTTCTTCTTTTTCTTTTTCATGTTCTTCTTCTTGTTGTTGTACTTCTTCTACTTCTTGTACTTCTTTTTCTTCTTCTTTGTCTTCTTCTTCGTCTTCTTCTTCTCCATCTTCATAGTCTTTTCCTTCTTCTTTTTCTTCTTCTTCTTCTCCATCTTCATAGCCTTTTCCTTCTTGTTTTTCTTCTTCTTTTTATTCTCCTTCTTCTTCTTTCTTCTTCTTCTTTCCCTTCTTCTCCTTCTTCTTCTTCTTCTTCTTTGTCATCATCATCATCATCTTCTTCTTCTTCTTCTTCTTTGTCTTCTTCTTCCTCTTCTTCCTCTTCTTCTTCTTCTCCTTTTCTTCTTCTTCTTCTTATTATTATTATTATTATTATTAATCATCTTCTTCTTCTTCTTATGTTTCTTGTTCTTCTTCTTTTTCTTCGTCTTGTTCTTCTACATCTTCTTTTTATTCTTCTTATTCTTCTTATTCTTCTTCTTCTTCAGCTTCTTTTTCATTTTCTTCTTCCTCTTGTTCTTCTTCTCCGTCTTCTTCTTCTTCTTCTTGTTCTTCTTCTTCTTATTCTTATTCTTCTTATTCATTTTCATCTTCTATTTCTTCTTCTTCTTCTTCTTCTTCTTCTCTTCTTATTCTTCTTCATCTTTTTCTTCTTTTTCTTCTTCTTCCTCTCTTTCTTCTTCTTCTTCAGCTTCTTCTTCTTGTTCTTCTTTCACTTCTTCGTCTTCTTCTTCTTCCTCTTTCTCTTTGTCTTCTACTTCAACTTCCTCTTCCACTTCTTCTCCTTCGACTTCTTCTTCTTTGACTTCTTCTTCTTCTTCTTCTTCTTTGTCTTATTCTTCTTCTTCTTCTTCTTCTTCTTCTTCTTCTTTTTCTTCTTCTTCTTCTTCTTCTTTTTCTTCATCTTCATCTTCTTCTTCTTCTACTTCTTCTTCTTCTTCTTCTCCATCTTCTTCTTCTTTTCCTTCTTCTTCTTCTTCGTCTTCTTCTTTTTCTTCTACTTCTTCTTCTTCTTCTTCTTGTTCTTCTTCTTCTTCTTCTACTTCAATTTCTTCTTCTACTACTTCTTCCTCTTCTCCTTCTTGTTCTTCTTCTTTTTCCTCTTCTTCTTCTCCTCCTTATTTTTCTTCTTCTTCTTCTTCTCCTCCTGCTCCTCCTCCTCCTCCACCTTCTTCATCTTCTTCTCCTTCTTCTCGTTCTTCTTCTACTTCTCATTCTATTTGTTTTTCTTCTTCTTGTTCTTCTTCTTTTTCTTCTTTTTCATCATCTTCTTCTTCTTTTTTGTCTTCTTCTTCTTCTTCCACTTCTCCTTCTCTTTCTTCTACTTCTCCTCCTCCTCCTCCTTCTTCATCTTCTTCATCTTCTTCTTCTTCTTCTTCATCTTCTTCATCTTTTCCCTCTTCTTATTCTTCTGGGACATCTTCTTCTACAGCGACTTCGTTCACCTCTTCTTATTTTTGACTTCTTCTTTTTCTTCTTCTTCTTCAAGTTTAGTGTCTTCTTCCTTTTCTTTTTCTTGTTCTTGTTCTTCTTCTTCTCCTTCTAATTCTTCAACTTCTCCTTCTTCTTCTTCTTCTTTGTTTTTTTTCTTCTCATCTTCTTTTTCTTCTTCTTCCCTTTCTTTTTCTCCTTGTTCTTCTTCTTCTTCTTCATTTTCTTCTTTGTTTTTCTCTTCTTCTTCTTCATCTTATTTTTCATCTTCTTCTTCTTTTTCTTCCTCTTCTTCTTCTTCTCCATCTTCGTCTTCATCCTCTTCTTCTTCTTCTTCTTGCTCCTTTTCTTCTTCTTCTTCTTCTTTCTCTTCTTTTTCTTCGTCTACTTCGTCCACTTTTTCTCCTTCTTCTTCTTTGTCTTCTTCTTCTTCTTCTTCTTCTCTTCTTCTTCATCTTCTTTCCCTTCTTCTTCATCTTATTCGTCTACTTATTCTTCTTCTTCTTCTTCTTCTTCTTCTTCGACTTGTCCTTGTTCTTCTTCTTCTTCCTCTTCACCATCATCATCTTCTTCTTCTTCTTCTACTTCTACTACTACTACTACTACTTTTTCTTCTTCTTCAACTTCTTCTACTTCCCCTTCTTCTTCTTCTTTTTCTTCTTCTAACTCCTCTACTTATTCTTCTTCTTCTTCTTCTTCTTCTTACTCTTCTAATTCTTCTTCTTCTTCATCATCTTCTTCTTCTCCTTGTTCTTCTTCTTCTTCTTCTTCTTCATTTCCTTCTTCTTTTTCTACTTCCACTTTGTTTTCTTCGTTTTTTTCTTCTTCTACTTTGTCTTATACATCTTCTTCTTGGCCTTTTTCTTCATCTTCTTTGTCTTCTTCTTCTTCTTCTTCTTCATCTTATTCTTCTTCTTCGTCCTGATCTTCTTCTACTACTCCTACTTCTTTTTCAACTTCTTCCACTTCTACTTCTTCTTTTTTCCATTCTTCTTCCTCTTCTTCTTCATCTTCTTCTTCTTTTTCTTCTTCTTCTTCTTCATCTTCTTCTTCTTCTTCTCTTCTTCTTCTTCTTCTTCTTCTTCTTCTTCTTTTCTTTATCGTTATCATGTTCATCTTCTTCTTCTTCTTTCTTTTCTTCTTGTTTTTCCACTTTTTCTTCTTCTTTTTGTTTGTTTTCTTCTTTTTCTTTTTCTTCTTCTTGTTCTTCTTCTTCTTCTTCTTCTTTTCCTTCTTCTTCTTCTACTTCTTCTTTTTCTTCTATTTCTTCTTCTTTATTATCTTCTTCTTTTTTGTCATCATCTTCTAATTCTTCTTTTTCTTTTTCTTCTTATTGTCCTTCTTCTTCTTCTTCTTCTTCTTCTTCATTGTCTTCTTCATCACCTTCTTCGTCTTCTTCTTTTTCTTCCTCTACTTCTTCTTCCTCATTGTCTTTTTCTTCTTCTTCTCTGTCTTCCTCTTCATCTTCCTCATCTTCTTCATCTTCATCTTCTTCTTCCTCGTCTTCTTCATCTTCATCTTCTTCTTCTTCCTTCTTTTCTATCTCTTCTTCAACTTCTTCTTCTTCTTCTTCTTCTTCTTCATCTTTGCTTTCTTCTTCTTATCATCTTCTTCTTCTTCTCCCTGTTGTTCTTCTTCTTCTTTCTCTTCTACTTCTTCCTCTTCTTCTTGTTCTTCCTCTTGTTTCTCTTCTTCGTCTTCTTTGTCTTCATCTCCTACTTCTTCTTATTCTTCTTCTTCTACTCCTAGTCCTTCTTCTTCAACTTCTTCTTCTTCTTTTCTTCTTCTTCTTCTGCTACTTTATCTTCTTCATCTTCTTCATCTTCTTCTTTTACTTCTTCTTCATCTTCTTTTTTTTCTTCTTGTTCTTCTCTCTATTCTTCTTCATCTTTTTCAACTTCCTCTTCTTCTTCTTCTTTGTCTTCTTCTTCTTCTTCTTCTTCTTCTTCTTCTTCCTTTTCTTCTAATTTTTCTTCTTTGCCTTCTTCTTCCTCTCCTTCTTCTCCTTTAGCTTCTTCTTCTTCCTCTTCTTCTTCTTCTTCTTCATCTTCTTCTTTATTGTTCGCCTTCTTCTTTTTTGTCTTCTTCTTCTTCATCATAATCATCTAACTCTTTTTCATTTTCTTCTTCTTCTTCATCATCTTCTTCTTCTTCTACTACTTCTTCTTCTTCTTCTTTTCCTTCTTCTCCTTCTTGTTCTTCTTCTTCTCCTCCTCCTTCTCCTCCTCCTCCTCCTCCTCCTCCTTCTTCTTCATTTTCTTCTTCTCCTTCTTCTTTTTCTTCTTTCTCTTCTTATTCTTCTTCATCATCTTCCTCTTCTTCATCTTTTTCTACTTTTTCTTCTTTGCCTTCTTCTTCTTTTCTTCTTCTCCTCCTCCTCCTCCTCCTCCTTCTCCTTCTCATTCTTCTTCTACTTGTTCTTCTTCATCTTCTTCTTATTCTTCTTCCACCTCTTCTTCTTCTTTTTAGCCTTCCTCTTTCTCGTCTCCTTCTTTTTCTTCTACTTCTCCTCCTCCTCCAACTCCTTCTTCTTCATCATCTTCTTCTTCTTCATCTTCTTTGTCTTTTCCTTCTTCTTCTTCTTCTTCTTCTTCTTCTTCTGGACCTTCTTCTTCTACGACAACATCGTTCTCTTTGTCTTCATCTTATTCTTCTTTTTGTTCTTCTTCTTCTACATTCTCTTCTTCTCCTTCTTCTACTTCTTCTTCTTCATCTTCTAACTCCTATACTTCTAATTCTTATTCTTTTTCTTCTTCTTCATCTTCTTCTTCTTTTCCTTCTTCTTCTTTTCCTTCTTCTTCTTCTCCTTCCTCTTTGTTTTCTTCTTTTTTGGCTACTTCTACTTTGTCGTCTCCTTTCGACTTCTTTTTCTTCTCCTTCTTCTTGATCTCCTTCTTCTTCTTCTTCTTCGTTTCCTTCTTCTTCTTCTACTTCTTCTTCTTCTTTTTTTTCTATTTCTTCTTCTTCTTCTTCTTCTTCTTCTTCTTCTTTATTATCTTCTTCATTTTGGTCAACATCTTCTAATTCTTCTTCATCTTTTTCTTCTTCTTCTCCTTCTTCTTCTTCTTCTTCATCATTGTCTTCTTCATCATCTTCTTCGTCTTCTTCTTTTTCTTCCTCTTCTTCTTCTTCCTCATCATCTTCTTCTTCTTCTTCTTCTCCGTCTTCTTCTTCATCTTTCTCGTCTTCTTCATCTGCATCTTCTTCTTCCTCCTCTTCTTCATCTTCACCTTCTTCTTCTTCTTTTCTTCTTCTTCTTCTTCTTCTTCTTCTTCTTCTTCTTCGTCTTTGCCATCTTCTTCTTCCTCTTCCAGCTATTCTTCTTCTTCTTTCGCTTCTACTTCCTCTTCTTCATCATCTTCTTTTTCATCTTTTTTTCTTCTTCTACTTCTTATACTTTATCTTCTTCATCTTCTGTATCTTCTTCTTTTTCTTTCATCTTCATATTTTTCTTCTTGTTCTTCTCTCTATTCTTCTTCATCTTTTACATCTTCCTCTTCTTCTTCTTCTTCTTCTTCGTCTTCTTCTTCTTCTTCATATTCTTCTTCTTCTCCTTCTTCTTCTTCTTCTTCTTCTTCTTCTTCTTCCTTTTCTTCTAATTTTTCTTCTTCTCCTTCTTCTTCCTCTTCTTCTTTTTGATCTTTTTTTCATTCTTTTTCTTCTTCTATTTCTTCTTCTTCATCTTCTTTTCTTCTTCTTCTTCTTCTTCTTTATCATCTTCATCTTTTTTGTCATCTTATACTTCTTCTTCTTCTTTTTCTTCTACTTCTTCATCTTCTTCTTCTTCATTGTCTTCTTCTTCATCTACTTCTTCTTCTTTATCTTCCTCTTATTACTCTTCTTCTTCTTCTTCTTCTTTCTCGTCCTCTTCATCTTCATCTTCTTCTTCTTTTCTTCTTCTTCTCCTTCTCCTTCTTCTCTTTCTTCTTCTCCTTCTTCTTCTACTACTTCTTTTCCTTCTTCTTTTTCTTCATCTTCTTCTTCTTTTCCCTCTTATTCTTCTACTTATTCTTTCTCTTCTACTTCTTCCACTTCTTCTTCTTCTTCTTCTTCTTCTTGTCCATCTTTTTCCCAATCACCTTCTTCTTCTTCTACTACTTCTTCTTCATCCTCATCTTCTTCTTCTTCTTCTCCTCTTCTTCTTCTTCTCCTTCTTCTACTTATTCTTCTTCATCATCATCATCTTCTTCTTCTTTTTCATATTCTTCTACTTCATCTTTTTATTCTTCTTCTTCTTCTTCGTCTTCTTCTTCTTCTTGTCCTTCTTCTTCTTCTTCTTCATTATCTTCTTCTTCATCTTCTTCGACATCTTCTTCTTCTTTATCTTCCACTTATTCTTCTTCTTCTTCTTCTTCTTCCTCATCATCTTCTTCTTCTACTTCTTCTCTTTCTTATTCTTCTTCTTTCGCATCTTCTTCATCTTCATCTTTTTCTTCTTTTCTTCATCTTCTTCTTCTTCTTCTTTCTCCTTACATTGTTTTTCTTTTTCATCATCCTCTTCTTCTTCTTCCTCCTATTCTTCTTTTTCTTCTTTCTCTTCCACTTCTTCTTCTTCTTCTTCTTTTTCTACATCCTCTTCTTCTTCTTCGTCTCCTTTGTCTTCCAATCCTTCTTCTTCTTCTTCTTCTTCTTCTTCTTCTTCCTCTCCGTCATGTCAGTCTTCTTTTTCAGCTTCTTCTTCTTCTTCTTCTTCTTCTTCCTCCTCCTCTTTTGCTTTATCATCTTCATCTTCTTATCTTCTTCTTCTACATCTTATTTACCTTCTTCTTTTTCTTCTTATTCTTCTCTCTGTTATTCTTCATCTTTTTCTTCTTCCTCTTCTTCTTCTTCCTCCTCGTCTTCTTCTTCTTCTTCTTCTTCGTCTTCTTCATCTTCTTCTACTTTTTCTTCATCTTTTTTTCGTCTTCTTCTTTTTCTTCTACTTTTTCTTCTTCTCCTTCTTCTTCCTCTTCTTCTTCTTCTTCTATTTCTTCTTCTTCCTCCACTTCATCTTCTTCTTCTTCATCTTCTCCTTCTTGCTCTTCTTCTTCTCTAACTTTGCCTTCTTCCTTTTGCCTTCTTCGTCATCTTCTTCTTCTTCTTCTTCTTCTTCTTCTTCCTCCTCCTCCTCTTTGTCTACTTCTCCTTCTTCTTCTTATTATTTTTCTTATTTGTCTTCTTCTTTTTGTTCTTCTTCTTTTTTCTTCTTTGTGTTCTTCTTCTTCTTCTTCTTTTGCTACTACTTCTTCTTCTTCTTCCTCCTCTTCTTCCTCTTCTACGTCTTCTTATTCTTCGACATTATCTTCTCTTTTTCCTTCTTCATCTTTCGTTGGGACTTTTCTTCTTCGTCTTCTTCTTATTCTTATTCTTCTTCTTCTTTTTCTTCCTCTTCTTCTTCTTCTTCTTCTTTGCTTTCATCTTCTTCTTCTTTGCTTTCTTCTTCTTCTTCTTTTTCTTCTTCTTCTTCTTCTTCTTCCTCTACTTCTTCTTCTTCTTCTTCTTCTTCTTCTCCTTCTTCTTCTTCTTATCCAACTTTTCATCGTCCTCTTCTTCTTTTTCTTCATCTTCTTTTTCTTTTTTGTTTTCTTCTTTTGCTTCTTCTTCTCCTTCTCGTGCTCCTTCTTCTTCTTCTCCTTCTTCTACTTATTTTCCATCTTTTTCTTATTGTCCTTCTTCTTCTTCCACTTCTTCTTTATCTTCTTTTTCTTCTTCTTCTTCTTCTTCTTCATCATCATCTTCTTCTTCATCTTCTTCATCATCTTCTTCTTCATCTTCTTCATCTTCTTCTTCTTTTTCTTTTACTTTTTCTACTTATATTATTATTATTATTAATATTATTATTATTGTTCTTCTTCTTCTTCTTCTTCTTCTTTGACTTCTTCTTCTTTGTCTTCTACTTCTTCTTCCTCTTCATCTTCTTCTTATACTTCTTCTCCTTCTTCTTCTTTTTCCTCTCCTTCTTCATCTTCTTATTCTACTTCTACATCTTCTTCTTCTTCTTCTTCTTCTTCTTCTACTTCATTGTTTTTTCTTCTTCTTTTTCTTCTTCTTCGTCTTCTTCTTCTTCTTCTTCTTCTCATTCTTCTTCTTCACCTTCTTCTTCTTCTTCTTCTTCGCTTTCTTCTTCTTTTTTTTCTTCTTCTTTTATTTCTTCTTCTTTCTCTTCCCTTTCTTCTTCTTCATCTTCTCCTTCAACTTCCTCTTCTTCTTCATCTACTTCTTCTTCCCATTCGTCTTATTCTTCATCTTCTTCATCCTCATTTTCTTTTTCTTCAGGCTCTTTTTCTTCTTCTTCTTCTAATTCTAATTCTTCGTATTCTTCTTCATCTTCTTTTTCTTCTTCTTCTTCTTATTCTCCTTCTTCTTCTTCTTCTTCTCCTCATTCTTCTTCTTTCCTTTTTCTTCGACTTCTTCTTCTTCTTCTTCTTCTTCTTATCCTTCTTTTTCTTCTTCTTCTTCTTCTACTACTACTACTTCTCCTACACCTTCTTCTTCTTCTTCTTTTTCTTCCAACTCTTCTTCGTCTTTGGCTCCAACTTCTTCTTCTTCCACT
Organism: Vanilla planifolia; assembly: GCA_023846275.1. Classification (NCBI taxonomy): domain Eukaryota; kingdom Viridiplantae; phylum Streptophyta; class Magnoliopsida; order Asparagales; family Orchidaceae; genus Vanilla; species Vanilla planifolia. Next base: position 24,348 of record JAIUJO010001466.1, read on the forward strand.
TCTTCTTCTTTCACTTCTACTTTTTTGGCTTCTTCTTCTTCTTTTAGTCTTCTTCTGATTCTTCTTATTCTTCTTCTTTTTTTTTCTTCTTCTTCTTCTTTTACTTCCTCCACTTCTTCTTCTTTGACTACTTCTTCTCCTTCTTCGACTACTTCTTCTTCTCCTTCTTCACCTTCTTCTTTGACTTCTTCATCTTTTTCTTTTTAAGGTTCTCTTGTTCTTCTTCGTCTTCTTCCCCTACACATTTAACTTCTTGTACTAATCCTTCCACTTCTCCTTCTTCTTCTTCTTCTTCTTCCTCTTATTCTTCTTCTTCATCTTCTTCATCTTCGTCTTCTTTTTCTGCTTCATCTTCTTCTTCTTCGCTTTCTTCTACTTCTTTTTCTTCCTCTTTTTCTTCGTCTACTTCTTCCTCATCTTTTTCTTCTTCTTCTCCTTCTTATTTTTCTTCTTGGTCCTTGTCTTCCTTTTCCCCTTCTTTGACTTTCTCTTCTTTGACTCTTCTTCTTTTTTTCTTTTTCTTCTTCTTCTTCTTCCTCCTACTTATTGTTCTTATTCTTCATATTCTTCTTCTTCTTCTTCTTCTTCACTTCTTCTACTTTGTCTTCTTCGTCTTCTTCTTCTTCTTCACCTTCTTCTTCGCCTTCTTCTTCTCCTTCTACTTCTTCCTCTTCTTCTTCTTCGACTTCTTCTTCTTCTTCTTCTTTGCTTTCTTCTTTGACATCTCCATTTTTTTCTTTTTAAGGTTCTCTTTTATTCTTCTTCTTCATCTTCTTCTTCTTCTTCTTCCTCTACACCTTCTTCCTGTTCTTTTTCTTCTTCTTCGTCTTCTTCTTTTTCTTCTTCTTCTTCTTCTAGTCTGTCTTCTTCTTCTTCTCCTTCTTCATCTTCTTCGTCTTCTTCCTCTACACGTTCTTGTTCTTCTTTTCCTTCTCCTTCCACTTCTCTTTCTTCTTCTTCTTCTTCTTCTACTTCTTCTTCTTTTTCTTCTTCTTCTTCTTATTCTTCTTCTTCTTCTTCTTCTTCGCCTTCTTCTACTTCTTTATCTTCTTCTTTTTCTTCATTTTCTTCTTTCTCTTCTTCTTCTTCTTCTTCTTCTACTTCTACTTCCTTATCTTCCTGTTCCCCTTCTTTGACTACCTTTTCTTCGACTCTTCTTCTTATTTTTCTTTTTCTTATTCTTCTTTTTCTTCCTCCTGCTTGTTCTTCTTATACTTATTGTTCTTCTTCTTCTACATTGTCTTCTTCGTCTTCTTCTTCTTCTTCTTCCTCTTCTTCTTCTTCTTCTTCGTCTTCTTCTTTTCTTCTACTTCTTCCTCTTCTTCTTCTTCTTCTTCTTCTTCACTTCTTCTACTTTGTCTTCTTCTTCTTCTTCTTCATCTTCTTCGCCTTCTTCTTCTCCTTCTACTTCTTCCTCTTCTTCTTCTTTGACTTCTTCTTCTTCTTCTTTGCCTTCTTCTTCTATGACTTCTTCTTTTTCTTATTCTTCTTTTTCTTCCTCCTACTTGTTCTTCTTATACTTATTATTCTTCTTCTTCTACTTTGTCTTCTTCGTCTTCTTCTTCTTCTTCTTCCTCTTCTTCTTCTTCTTCTTCTTCTTCACTTCTTCTACTTTGTCTTCTTCGTCTTCTTCTTCTTCTTCTTCTTCTTCGCCTTCTTCTTCTCCTTCTACTTCTTCCTCTTCTTCTTCTTCTTCTTTTTCTTCTTCTTCTTCTTCTTCTTCGCCTTATTCTTCTTTGACTTCTTCAACTTTTTCTTCTTAAGGTTCTCTTCTTCAACTTCTTCCTCATCATCTTCTTCTTCTTCCTCTACCCCTTCTTTTTTTTCTTCTTCTTCTTCTTCTTTTTCTTCTTCTTCTTCTTCTTCCTGTTCTTTTTCTTCTTCTTGGACTTCTTCTTCTTCTTCCTCTTCTTCTTCTTCTTCTTTTCTTCCTCTTCTTCGTCTTTCTTTTCTTCATTTTCTTCTTCTCAGTCTTCTTCTTCTTCTTCTCCTTCTTCTTCTTAGTTTTTTTCTTATTATTCTTCTTCTTCTTCTTCTTCCTCTCCTTCATTTTCATCTTTTCCTTTATCTTCTTCTTGCTCTTATTCTTCTTCTTCTTCTTCTTGTTTTTCTTCTTCTCCTCCTCCTCCTCCTACTTCTTCTTCTACTTCTTCAACTTCTTTTTCTTCTTCTTCTTCTTCTGCATCTCCTTTTTCATCTTCTTTGTCTTCTTTATTTTCTTCTTCTTCTTCTTCTTCTTCTTCTTCCTTTTTTTCCACTTCTTCTTCTTCTTTTTCACCTTATTCTTCTTCTTCTTCTTATACTTCTTCATATTCCTCTTCTTCTTCATCTTCTTAATCTTCTTATTTTTCATCTTTTTCCTCTTCTTCTTCTTGTTCTTCTTCTTCTTCTCCTTCTTCTTTTCCATCTTCTTCTTCTCCTTCTTCTTCTTCTTCTTCTTCTTCTTCTACTTCTTCTTCTTTCTTTTCTTTTTCTTCATCTTCTTCTTCTTCTTCTACTTCATCTACTTTTTTTGCTCTTCTACATCCTCTCCTTCTTAGTTTTCTTCTTCATTTTCTTTGTCTTCTTTTTCTTCTTCTGCTTCTTCTTCTTCTTTGGTTTCTTCTTCTTCTTCTTCTTTGACTACCTCTTCTTCATCATCTTTTTCCTTTTCTTAGTCTTCTTCTACTTCTTTTCTTCTCCTTCTTTTTCATCTTATTCTTCTTCTTCTTCTTTGTCTTCATCTTCTTCTTCTTCTTCTTCTTCCTCTTACACTTCTTGTACTTGTTCTTCTACTTCTTCTTCTTCTTCTTCTTCTTTTTCTTCTTCTCTTCTTCTTCTTCTTCTTCATCTTCTTCTTCTTTCTCGTCTTTTTCTTCTTGTTCTTCCTCTTCGCCTTCTTTGTCTTCTTCTACTTCTTTTTTGTTATTTTTTTCTTCTTCTTTGTCTTCTTCGTGTTCTTCTTCTTCTTCTTCTTCCTTGACTTCTTCTTCTTCTCCTTCTTCTCCTTATTCCCCTTGTTCTTCTTCCACTTCTTCTTCTTCGACTTCCTCCTTGTCTTCGTCTTCTTCTTCTTCTTTTTCTTCATCAATTTCCTCTTCTAATTCGTCTTCTTCTTCTTCTTCTTCTTTGTCTTCTTCTTCTTTTTCTTCTCCTTCTTCTTCCACTTCTTCA